>SJYO01014747.1:18365623-18532708 GCA_006410555.1 Capra ibex
GGTGGTAACTGCAGTTATCCCAAACCCACCCATCTACCTCCCCCGGCGGGGACCGGAGAAAGGTTCGTCTCTGGGGCCTGCCTCAGGGCACCTCGCTCACCCGAAAAGGACCCGTGCCGACACGGGACCTGGCGGTTCTAGGGGCAACCCCACCCGCCCGTCAAGCCCCCGAAACCAAACACCGGGAGGGAGCGTCGCCCCCCACCCAAGTTGGGGCTCACCTAGTTAGTCCCCGGGAGTCGTCACGGTTCCCTTGAGTGGCGGGTCCTTTGCGGGGATCCAGGGAAACTTAACCGGTGGTTGCGGGGGAAAGGGTCGGACGGAACGAGACCCTAAAGGGCGGAAAAGTGTAAGGTGTCCAGGGACCCGGAGCTGACAGGGCGCGACCGAGGAGGCTCCGTAAGGCCCTGTGGCTTGCGAGAGAGGTCGTGGAGGTGGATCTAGGGAGCGACAGGAGCGGAGGCAAAGGGAGTACGGGGGAGGGGTTGCGGAGGCACCCGAGAACCGTAGGAAAGGGATGTCGTCAGGGTCTCACGGTGGCGGCTCCCGAAACTCAACGGACCTCGGGTTCCGAGGCCGGTCTCTGGACTCCCCGGTCGCAGACCTGACCGTCGATTACGGTAAACCCCGAAAAGAGTGCACCTCGGACTCCGGGCGTGGAGGCGCCCGTTGGGTCGTCGCGCTCACGGGACCTCTATAGGCGGGTTCCCCTGTCACATAGGGGATGACACCCCTTCCTCCAAGGACAAAAGGGACGTGACCAAGCTGAAGTGCGGCTCCTAGCTGAGTGTGGTACCACCGTTCACCTTATCGNGTCCTTTTCGTTCTCTGTATCCAAACTAGGGACTCAGCCCTTCTAGGGGACCTCCTCGTTTCCCCTGTCTCCTCTGACCACCCGATGTCAAGGTACCCCAGTGTTTCTCAGTCTGTACTGACTCACTAACTCGTGGTGTGTGACTGAGATTCCACATTCCCCGTGGTTCACACACTGATCATCCGATCCTTCTTCAGAGTCCCTACGACTATCTTCTGCTTCGGTGTGATGACTAGGTTACGGTGCCCCCCCCTCCCCCCCCCCTTCGCCGTCATTTCCTTCTCTGTAGTTCCCACTCTCTCCTGGTTCGTTTGTGGGCCTTTCCGTCCAGGTAGATCGTAGAAGAACAGGTACCTTACGGGTACTGCACGATTCTCTTTTCAGTCCGTCCCTTTGTCGAAAGTCGACCTTTTACAGAGATAGAATGTCCGTTAGTGGTCCGTAGTGTTCTTTTATAAACCTAGTGTGTGGCGTAGTGTCGTCGGTGTTGTGACCCGTGGCCGCCAGTCCCCTCCTCCGGATCCGAGTCCAGAGTCCCACGTGTCGTGTTCCACCGGTCTCCTGCAAGTGTTCAGGACACGGACCCCGTCAGACGACATAGCCACTACGAGACACTCAATCGGGTCGCGCCAAGTGGGTGACCCTCTCCTCAACAACGACAAGTCAATGAGTCAGCACAGACTGAGAAACACTGGGGAACCTGCCGTCGTGTGGACCGAAGGGACAGGAAGTGATAGAGGACCTCACACGACTGAGTAACCTTTTCTGGGACTGCGACCCTTTCTAATTTCCGTTTTCCTCTTCCCTCGTCGTCTCCTATTCTGTCCATCTGTCGTAGTGGCTGAGTTACCTGTACTTAGACTGCTTTGAGACCCTCTCCTCTCGGAAGTCGTTTGTGAGACTTATTGACGAGCTCTATGATGTCTTCCTTCTCCGTACCACGATACTACCGACCAGTGTCCAGCGTCCTTCCCTGTCAATCTCTGAAGCCCTTCCAGTACATGTGTAATGATATAGATTTTACCTATGGTTGTTCCTGGATGACAGATCGTGTCCCTTGAGACAAGTTACAATACACGGTCGGACCCACCTTCCCCAAAACTACCTCTTACCTATGTACATATACATGCCGACTCAGGGAAACAACAAGTGAACTTTGATGGTGTTATAACGATTAGCCGATATCGGGTTATGTTTTATTTTTCGAAGTTTCAAACCTTTTTATTTATTACTTAACAGTCAAATTTACAGGAGTGACTTAATGTAGTGTCCATATTTCGTAGCACACGAATTGGTCGGTAAATAATGATCTATAAATTCGTTAAGGACCAACTAGGTCAACTGACACATTCAGTGTCACCCTGTTTACGGGTGTGTGTAGTCCTACCCATCGACAAACACTGGTGATGGACTGCGATTTAAGAGTCTTCACCTCAAAGATCCCGTAACCGAAGAAGACTGAAATCGAAATAGTCTTGAACGGTTTGGCGAACGGTCTTTCCGTCGGAGTCAGACGTGTGTGTCGTTGCCGTTTGCACTCATAGGTAAAAGGGTAAGAAAACACGCCGGGGAGTAACGACTGTCACGAAGAGGAATTTCCGGAGGTCGGGGTGTGTGTCGGGTCAGTCCGTCCGTGCAAGGGAGGACTCTTCATTCGGGTGCGTCGCTGGCTCCGACAAGCTCGGTGTAGACATGTAGTACCCGTTATTGTCCTGAGTCTAGGACGGACGAAAGGAATTTCTCGGTTGGTACCACCCCCTCCCCGGGTCGTGGGGAGGTGACCAGGATCCGGTTGGGCGACTTGAGTTAGTTAACCCTTCCGAAGTGAACCTTTCCATCAAGGACCTTGGTGGACCCGTGGACTGATCACCAAGTGTAGTCCGGGACGACCGTCTGTCTGTCTACGACCGTAAGAAGAGGTAGTGGACCCCTGTCCATACGTACCGACGATGTCGCGGCTCCGGGGAGACTTGAGGTCTACGGACAGTCCGTCTCTCCGGACCGTAGAGACCTTGACTATTCCTTTGACGAGGTCAGAGACCGGTCGATACGTTGAGAATAAGGTGTCAGTTAACCCTCGTGTAGGTCCCATTCATGGGGCCCTCGTCGTCCTCATTCCTGTTGTAAGGTCGGTGGTTCACGTCACAGAGACTCCGACCGTCCACCGGACCCGGTGGTGACTGAATCGGGTATTCCGAAGAAGGTCGTTTCTTGTACGGGCCTAGGTGTAGTCACGGACGGTCAGGTTCGACGAGGTTAAAGGATGTCGGGGGTTACCATGGAGGCTCTAGGTGACACCCTCCTTCTCCTTTGTCCCGTACCTTGAAAGATTTTCTCCTTTCCATTACGGATGGGGTCATCGTGTTCCCTGAGACCCGACCCTTCCGGCGGACGGGCGACTGACGACTGGAGGGACCCCGAGGCAGGGTGCGAGAACGTAACCACCTGGAGTATGACTCTAGTCTCCTCCGTCGTACGGAAGGTTTCATGGGACCGCACCTTCCTCTACCGTCAAACCACATTTGGTTCCCCAGGTGAAGTCTTTGACGAAACCTTTTCTCGCTCCGAATCGATGGGTTTCTCATACACAATCAGCGAGTCAACACAGGTTGAGAGACGTTGGGGTACCTGACATCGGACGGCCCGAGGAGACAGGTACTTTAAGAGGTCCGTTCTTACGACCTCACCCAACGGTAAAGGGAGAGGTCCCATAGAAGGACCGGGTCCCTAGCTTGGACCCAGAGGACGTAACGTCTGTCTACGAAATGGCAGACTCGATGATCCTTTCGGGTCCCATTTTGAGTTTACGGAATCTTCAGTACCAAGATAAAACATTAGACTATCAGTGATAACAACAACACCCACGTACGAGTCAACACAGACTGAGAAACACTGGGGTACCTGATATCGGACGGTCCGAGGAGACGGGTACCTTAAAAGGTCCGTTCTTTGACCTCATCTAACGGTAAAGAAGGAGGTCCTCAGTGTGACAAGGTCGATCATGTCATTCGGAAATTCCGTCCGACTAAAACCAGTACTACACGTCCTTCTTTACTTTTCGTCTCTACACTGACTGGATTCAGGGGTCTAGTGTCCGGACCCCAAAAGTGAATTAGGGAGCAATGGACTTGACACCCGGGACCTCTTTGTAGGAAACCTTTGAATCTAGAGTCGGGAACAGGTTAGACAAGTTAATCTTAGACGTAAAAGGGTTCTAGGGGTCGTAGAGGGTCCTAAGTACTCGGTGTCAGTACTTTGCAGTCACTCGTAGTTGTAGTGGGGGTGAAGTAGGGTTCAGACTGGATCACCCACACTCACTTAGGGTCCGTAAACGTACAAAGGGTTCGAGGGTTCCACTAGTCTATCTAGTTAGATCTCTGACGTATGTACTGGACCCTCCGATATACGTCGACGTAGAACCGGACCAAGAGTTTGAACCGACGTGTTAACTTTAGCGGACTCCGTAATTTTTTGTACGGGTACGGGATCAAAGTGGAGGCCTTAGCCTAAATTAACCAGACTCCACGGCGGACCCGACTACCTCAATTTGTTAAACTGGTTCACTAACCTTACACGTCGTTTCTAACTCTTGGTAACTAAGTCTCACTGGAGTTAATTTTAGACCAAAAGAATGAGTGGTCAGTGTGTTGTGTCCCGTTCAATCGGTCAGACTCGTAGAAAGAGTAGGAATGTTACCCCTCTTATCAGTGTATATTATTGATTTGCAATTTTCCATATAGTCTGTAGACTGTAAGTCATTCCTTCCGTCCCGTCCGTATGTCATTCACGTGGTTTCTTAACTACGAAAGGTTTATACCACGATCTCTTCTGAGACCTCTTAGGGGACCTGTCGTCCCTCTAGTCTAGTCAGTTAGGATTTCCTTTAGTTGGGACTTATGAGTGACCTTCCTGACTACGACTTCGACTTCGAGGTTGTGAAATCGGTGGATTACGTTTCTCAGTTGAGTACCCTTTTTTGTTTTTTGTTTTTGGGACTACGACCCTTTCTCACTTTCGTCCCCCTCTTCTCCCGTTGTCTCCTATTCTACCAACCTACCGTAGTGACTAAGTCACCTGTACTCAGACTCGTTTGAGGTCGTCTGCCATTTCCTGTTCCTTCGGAAAGGTACCCCAGGTACCCCAGCGTTTCTCGACCTACACTGAACCATTGACTTGTTACTCGTCGTATGTCAATCATGGGTAATTTACGGGTCACGGGAGTATGAGAAGGGAACGATACTAGTCTTCACTTTTTAGTCGACTGTGGGGTTTAGAGTTGAAGAGAAATTTTTCCTTCATATCTTATAGTCAAGGGGAGTAGTGGTACGTCCTTTTCTATTTCCGCGGTCCCGAGGTCGTCCCGCGGTCGTTCGAATCGGCCACAGTGCCCGGACTGGGACTGAGGTACGAGTCTTCTCGGGGTGCCAATCCCACATTCAGAGACGGCAGCGACGGGACTTTAAGAGCATGAAACCCTTCTAAAACGTAACCCAGGGTGTTTACTCCGTCGGCCAGGACAGTTCCTCCTTCGACCAAACCCCTGGGCACGCTTCTACAGTCGTTTACAGAGACCGAACACCGTCGTCTTACTTATGTCCTTCTTTCTTATTTCCCCACTCACGGTCTCACTGGACTACTTAGAAAGAGATTTGATTTGTATGACGTCATAGTCCCTTCCCTCTTTCTCTCCCACAGTGATCTCGGTCCTTCCCTGGCTGATCTGCGAGAAGAAGAAAGGAGTCCTACGAGGGGCGGCCCTCGCCCACCGTCTGTGGGGACCCCCGACTCGGGGTCGGTCTACGTCCGACGGGAAGGATGAGGACGTTGCGTCGGAAGGGGGCGGGGTGGACCGAGTAGGGGGACCTCCTACGTGTCGTGCTTCGCCTGACTCCTCTTCGACCCTGACCCCTAAGCGTTACCAAGAGAACAGACTGCAACAAAAGGAACACACCGAAAAGAGGGACTCAGGTTTTAGTACGAGGGGGTAGTTGCCGACAAAAGTAGAGAGACGAAACGACGGACGCCAAGGTACCCGGTGAGAAACCTGTAGGGATTCGAAGATGTCTCAAGTGCTCTCTTGTCCGATGGATTTGGGTCCCGAGCCCGTGACGTCGGTAACACCTTCGAAGGTAATCTGTCTCAGGTGCCAGGGAGGAGCAGACCCGCTCACGTTTCGGGGGTCCTGGCCGTCCTCTTCTAAGTCTCTACCTTTGTAACACGACATTCTTCTGTCCCCTAAGACGATCCTAAGACGACAAAGACGTCGAACTGACACGTCCCCACGTTCGGTGCAACCTGGTTCCTGTGACACTCTTTTAACACCGACCGTCGGGGAATGGGAGAATCAAGAGGTAGGATCACGGTTCTATCTCTGTCTAAAGACCTAATCTCTCCTTGAGACAGTGGTCCTTAAACCTACTGATTATTTTTTGGTTTCAAACACTTAAAAAAATTCTCATTTTTAATCGTACTTGGACTAAATAAGGATCAAAATTTTTAGAGAAAACGATTCACCATACGAGTAGATAAAAAAAAAAAATCCATAGTTCGATGACGTTCCCGGTAATAAACAGGTTTTTTGACTAATAAGGACGTCCTCCCGTTTCCGTACACCGACTGTCAGGAAACAGTGTACACTTCGTCCCCTGTGTTTCGACTCTTGAAGATTAGACTTCATAGTTTCCCGACAATTGGGACACCCTTGGACAACGTTACCGTACCCGATCATTCTTGACACAAGACGACGGTTTTAGTTTACTTAGTCTCTCTGTTTCCGAAACCGACATCTCGTCCGTGCAACCGGTGGGAACCGGGACGACAGGTCCTTCGTCCCTGGACGGTTCTTGTCGGACGTTCGTCCATCAATGTCATCTCTTTGTAAAACATAGTCTGGGTTTTTTTTTTTTTTTTTTTGTGTCCCCAAAGAGAAGCTTTTCTTCTCAGTCCGTCACAACTTTTTGTCGACCAAGGGCCTACGGACTCTCTCCTTGTCTCGTCCCGTCAGAATGTACGGGTCGCCACTCTCATCCCGCAGAGAACACAGAGACGTATCCGTCCACCCAAGAAATGGTGGTCGTGGTTGGAGTCTTCGGAGCTTTAGTTTCGGTCTATTCACATAAAGGGTTCTGTTTTCCTCGATAGAGTAGTCGTCGTGGTCACCACCGGAGCAGGTCCCGGGTCCCGGGTCCCGGGGAAAGTCGTCAGAGTCTTCAGAGACAGGGATTGGGTGAGAACACAGTTAAGGGACCGAGACGCGAGGGTCGACATTTATGTCCCTAAGAAAGAGGGTCGACTTTTTCTTTACAGTCACTCTCCTAGTTTGCAATCCTATCCTGGGGGGGGGTGGGGGCGGCGCTGGTTGGGACCTTCTTGGGAAGACTCAGGTTACAGGGTTCGAATCCTCTCTCCCGTCTTTACTGAGGAGGGGTTCAGATTGGTAGGGGAAATTGGTTCGTCAGTGTGGTCTCCCTTTTGTTCCGGTAAGTTGCACCCATCGGCGGAGGTTCGAGAAAACCGTCGTCCGTCATGGAGGTTTAAGTTCTGAGACCGTACTAAGATGTCAGGTGAACCTCCTGTCAATGGTAGACAAACACCTCCCCTTTTTTACAATTATTGGGGGTCAGTATTAGTTTATCCGTTGGTGAAATGAAATTCATGGATAATCGACTACGATTCAGTGTTACCTTGTTAGGACCTCGCGGGTAGATGTCCGGGTAGTCTCCGTGGTCGTGTGTAGGTTGGTAATCTTACCTGCCGTTCGTCTTCTTCGTGAATTCCAAAATGGTCTTCGGGTCCGTCGAAAAGGAAGGGTCGGAGGGTGGAGGAGACGGAACGGTCCACCAGGGGTTACACAGGTCTTCCTCTCTTTCCTACAGGAGATTTGAACCCTTCGTTCTGAGAAAGTAGTCGAGGGTGGAAAAGGGGTCCGGTCCACACAGGGTCGAACTCTTTTCGTCTCAGTATGAAAACCTTCGGGGCAACTTCACCCTACCGTAAGTTTTTGTTAATCTATTTTATGACTGATTCGTTTCGAATAAATAAGTATTAGGTCGAAGTAGAGGGTCTGGGAGGGAGAGACACGTGTGGTACATACACCCTTTCGTCCGGTCGTAACGAGATCGATCGGTACATAAAACCGTCCGGTAAAGTAAAGGGACCCAGAGAAAGGAATGGACATGTTACCCCTGTAATCGGATTATTCAGACTCCAGACAAAGTTGAGATTATTTACTAATAAGACCAAGAAGACACCCTCATTCTCCCTTAGTTCTATTTCCTTCGAGTGACGGTGTCATTGAGAGTAGACCTATATATATTTCTGCGAATGCGCTGAGGGGGTCACCAAGTCACCTGTTGGGGCTACGGACGGTTACGTCCGTAGTCACGTCCTCTGAACCGAAGCTAGGGACCCAGTCTTCTAGGGGACCTCCTCCTTTACCGTTGGGTAAGGTCATAAGAACGGACTTTTTAGGGTACCTGTCTCTTCGGACCGTTTCAACGTTTCTCAACCTTTCTCAGTCCTTGTTGACTCGTACGTGTGTATGGATTTATGTATGTATGTATTCTGTACCAGTCTATTCTGTCTGGTTTCTGACATAAGAGAAATTTTTTTTTTTTATATATATATATATATATGTGTATATATATATAATCAGAGACGGGGGTCAATGACTGTGTCCCGTGGTTTCTGGAAACAACCAGAAAAAAGTTTTATAAATAAAGAAATGAACCGACGTAGACCAGAATCAACACCGGACACCCTAGATCGAGGGATTGGTCCCTCGATAGTTCTTCTTTATGACCTGAACAAAGGACTTGGACCCAGGGGACGTAACCCTCGTGTCTTAGCATCGGTGACCTGGTAGTTCCGTCAGGAGGTTTACATACGAGAAAAATGTCCGAGGTTTTTGGGGTGTATAAACGAAGGACGAAGTAAATTATTACTACTCAGTGGAATATACTTTTAATATCCTGGACAAGTTAATAAATTTCTGTATGAATCTGTTTCGTAGAAAATGGACCAGTAGTAAGATTGTTGGTGCACTTGGTTTCTACGGTCTACGTGACACCTAGCAGTACCACCCTGTCGGTCGTGGTTCGTCAGTCCAGTAAGATCCGTGGTACTTTTTACCCACTCTTGTGTTCCCTCCCCTTAAGATCCGGGTTGGGTCGAATTGATCTGACTCTTTGGTCTCATTCAGTGGAGAAAAGAACGTGGAGGATACGAAGTAAAAGAGTAGACATTTATGATTATAACAATTCGGACCGATCTAGGGACAGTACTAGAAGACTACATATTAAAAATTTATAGTATGAAATACTTATTCGTACCATATTCAAGGTTCGGTACAGTGAAAGTCCGGGTCCTACGTGACCGTGTTATATTACTCTACAATTTTATCACTTGATAAAAATTTATAAAGACAACAAACGACATAATCAGTGATTCAGTACGAGTTGAGAAAACGTTGGGGCACCTGACGTCGGACGGTCCGAGGAGACAGGTAGCCTAAAGGGTCCGTTCTTATGACTTCGTCCAACGGTAAAGGAAGAGGTCCCCTAGAAAGGTTGGGGTCCCTACCTTGGTTGTAGAGGTCACCAAGGACGTAACCGTCCGTCTAAGAAATGATAACTCGGTGGACCCCTCGGGTAAATAAAGACGTGGAGGACCATTTACTGGGGACGGGACTTGGAGGGTTGGTGGGGTACTAGGTCGTCACTAGTGCTCAATTGTGTGCTGGGTCGTCCCTCGGGGTCCCGGGACGGGTCGTCCTCTCGACCACAGACAAGACTGACCGGTCCCGGATATGGTGTAGTTCGTGAAGACCTAGTAGGACGAACTTTCGTGTCCCGAAGTAGTGTCAGGTTTCTTAGGGGTGGCCTGTGAGTCGGAGTACGATCTTAGAGACACTAGCGTTCTCCTCTCCTTGAGATTAGGAGTGTGGAGGTGTCCTCTCTTAGGTCTGGAGAGGGGTCCGGTCTTAAAACTAGTTGTCCTACCGTCGACTATCGTCACTTTTCTACAGACTCTGTTGCGTAAAAGTCAAGTAAACATATTCGAGACCAGGTACGTAAGTAGGGGGCATTTTGTCGACGAGTCACCTTGCGGATATGTGTGGTTGTGCCGTTCTTGAGATTGTTTACTGTCCGTTCTACGCCTTCCCACGAACGTCATATTTGCACGTATGTAATTTTGTATGTGTTTCACTACGTAGAATATTTATATGAGTGTATACATATATATATGTATGTATACATTATACATAAAGGTGTAGGACATGTATAGACACTGTTAAGAATCCTCAAGACGTCAGAAATTAATACGACAAATTTTGACGACCGTGTGTGTAAGAGAATAGGTTTAATTTAAATAATTTTTCCAGATATTCTCTGTCTCTATATGTATAACGTATCCGATCATTCCACCAAAAAGGTATTCTCCACTACCTTTTTTAGGCTTGCTCGAAAGACCGTCTGGGTTATAAAAACTGATAAAAGATCTATAGACAACTGTTTCCGTTGACATTATAGTTTTTTTGGATGCATATATATATATATACGTATTTATGTATGTGTGTGTATATATATATGTTTATATATTCACCTTAATATTTTAACTTGACCAATAGTGTGAACCCGTGATTCTAACAGTATCCCACCTCTATCACCGATTAAACTGTCTCATACTCGAACCGACCCTCTCTCGGTACTCCCATTCACTCTACACGTCTCTGTCGTCTCTTTCTCTCTGTCTCTATGTCCCTCTCTCTGTTTTGTTCGTCTGACTACCCACGTGTCACTTGAGTCCGATTACTGACGGACCCCTTTACCCTCCCCGGCACCCTGGTCCCCACTGTCAATTTCGGTAAAATCAAAAAGTAGTCATTATTCTTTTTTTTTTAATCTACGTTATATTTTGTTTTGTCACTCAACCAGTAAGACTCACCGTCCTTACCTTATACTCACAAACAAATTGATTAGAAGTATAAAAAAATTATAAAAAATTAAAGAGTCTTCCTTAAGTAAACTTATTCAGGAAGGGTAGGTGTGTGACACAAGGTCCGGGAGTCTACACCTACCACCCTTAATAAATACTCAAAGGGTCTAGTAGGGGTGAGAGGGAGGGTGACGGGTCTGTCGAGTCTAAAGGTTTACTCGGGATTGATCGGGTAATGACTAATTGTTCGACACGAAAAAAAAAAAAAAATACTCATTTTTGTTTCAGTAAGTAAAGATTCAAGTCATTGATAAACAGTGTCTGACGTTTCAAAGTCCATATGCCCATCTCACTAGCGTCCGAAGATACTGTTCAGTGAGGACCAGATTGTCCTGTCTACTGCAGACTCGCTTTATTACTGTCACGGGATCCTAATCCCGTCTTCTTTTGATAAAAATGATTTATGACACGTCCTGTTTGATCCCGTACTAATTCAGAACCCTCCCGTCGGGAAGGACCTTCCTCTTATTTTCCTCGGACCTTTCCGAATATGTGTTTCTTCTCTTCTTTTACTGTTGGCGTTCGTGGGAACGTTTGTAGTCCGTGTGTGTCTAGAATTGTGAGTCCCGTTAGTCTTCTCCCTCCACCTTAGTAACGTAGTAAAACTTCAACCCCCTTGTCTCTGGCACTCTTCAATTCATTGAAACGACCCTTGTTTCTCGTTAATTCACTGTAATGTCTAAGATTGGGTCTCAACTTTTAAGTTTCGACTCCTACCCCACCGAGTCTGCTCTTCCTCCAAACGGACGAAGTCTCAACCCCCCAAAGACCATGGGCGTGAAAACGAGAAAAAAAAAAAAAAAAGGACCTGACCCTACGGACGACCGTTAGTTTCTAGTTCCCACCTACGTCGGACCCCGTAAACGATCAGTAGGATTCTACTCTTGATTTATGTTAGTCCACATTATTTCTGGTCTTTCTACGTCCGAATTAAGATTTGTCCCAGTCGGAAGTTATGTGGCAGTNAAAAAAAAAAAAAAAAGGACCTGACCCTACGGACGACCGTTAGTTTCTAGTTCCCACCTACGTCGGACCCCGTAAACGGTCAGTAGGATTCTACTCTTGATTTATGTTAGTCCACATTATTTCTGGTCTTTCTACGTCCGAATTAAGATTTGTCCCAGTCGGAAGTTATGTGGCAGTGTAGAACGGAGAGTAAAATCGTCTTGAAGAAATCCAGTGGACTCAAATTCCTGATAAAGTGACGGTTGGAGTACCTGCACAAGAACATCGAGTCATCCCTGGCTTTTCCCGTCAAGTCGGACTCTCTCCCCTCGTCCGCGACCCTCTCCGAGGTTCCTGTCGACTCCCCTTCCGCGGCGGGACCCACGACGGATTAGGTAGGCTGTACCCCTGTGCGACAAGGTCTTTGGCCTACTGTTAATTATCCTTTTTAGACGAGAGTGTCGCGACGGTTCGAACAGCGTCCCGGAGTCGACCACCGCGCGGAGAGTCACCCCTCTCGTCCTCACGGGGGAAGAAGGGAGACGAGCTCCGAGACGACAAGAGAGTCCACTTCCCTCCTTCTGTTTCCTTTCAAGGAGGGTGCCATCCTTTTCAGACGTGTTCTTTATCGTGATCCAGGAGTTTCGGTCCTGAGGTTCGTACTACGATTCTAACTTCTGAGTCCCCGAAGAGACCACCAGATTACCGTCTCTTAGGCAGACGGTCACGTCCCCTGTGCCCAAGCTAGGGACGAGGCCTTTCTAGGGTGTACGACACCTCGTTGATTCGGGCGTTCGGTGTTGAAGACTTTGGGCTCGTGGGATGTCGGACACGAGAGTTTTCCTCTTCGGTACTCGTCGCTCTTCGCGTACGTGGTGTCTCTCTCTCATCGAGGACGAGTTACGTTGATCTCTTTCGGGACACGTCGTTGTTCCCCTGGGTCGTGTCGGTTTTTAGTTAATTAATAGAAAGATTTTCTTCTAACGTCCGAGGTTGGAATGTCCTACTACCGAGTAGAAGGTTTGGACACTTTGGGATAAACCGTGCACCCGATCACCGTCTATTTTACAGAGGTCGGTTCCATGGACTGGTACCCGAGGAGAACAAATTATTCAGTGGACCGAAACCCGGTTCGAAGATATATGCATATATATCTTTCAAAATATTAAACGGACACACGTATAAAGAGAACCTGCTTTATAAAGTATATCAAGTTCTTTCGGACCAAACGGAACAACCCTGAACAAGTCGAAGTGGTCTCGTCTTTACCCCCTCCGAAGATCCTTCGGTCCGTCAGACGGGGTAAAGGATGGAAAGACCAAGAGATGCGGTATAGAGAACGATATGTAGTTACAAGATCGAAATATCCTGTCAGTGTCTGAGAAAACTCTTGAATTATCCTAGACTCCTAATCAAGGAAAGGTTGGGGTGTGGGGGTCCGGTACTTGTTTGTGCGTTTGTAAACGTATAGTTAAGAAACAACAACAACTCAGTGGGTCCGCATAGACTGAACGTGACACCGGTCGGTCCGAAGAGACAGGTTCGCTAAGAAGTCCGTTCTTATGACCTCACTCGAAGGTACAGGAAGAGGTCCCCTTAGAAGGACCGGGTCCCTAGTTTGGGAGCAGAGAAGACAGAGAACGTGACCGTCCACCCAAGAAATGGTGACTCGGTGAACTCTTCGGGTGTGAATTAAGTTC
Organism: Capra ibex; assembly: GCA_006410555.1. NCBI lineage: Eukaryota > Metazoa > Chordata > Mammalia > Artiodactyla > Bovidae > Capra > Capra ibex. The sequence goes on from SJYO01014747.1 coordinate 18,379,079, forward strand.
CCTGGTGATAGGGACACTTAGAGTAAATACGAAAGGGGAAGTCAAGGACTCAGGGGTCAGTTCTGGGGGTGGTGTCTATGGTCGAGACCACGTCTTCAGTATCTTTAGTAGAAAGACCTGGGGTATTAGAGTAGTCTTTCGAGGTGGGACTTAGGATCGAGGCCTTGGACTACCGGACAGTTTGGGAAGTAGTCGGGAGGGGTGGGTAGAGGATAATTGTAGTCGGTATTTACCTTTGGGGTCGACCCTTATATAGAACTTTAAGTTCAAAGACAAATTTGTGACCGTGGGTCGGAGGGAACTCGGTAAACCAGTCTAGGTAGGACCCTGGTCCGTCTACCTACGATTAAATGGTATAATTGGGGAAAGCACGGTCAGGGGAATTGGGTTCAGAACCACCTCTCGGTGAAGAGTGCGGGCTAGGGTCACAAGTACCCTAACTCACGAGGTACAGCACCTTTGGCCAGTCGTCTAAATCGTTAGTACTACGACAACCGTAGCAAAGACCTTGAGACACTTCTCGATACACGACCTTATGGGACGTACCCGGTGAAAGTTACGGTCTCCGATGGTGACTGTAGATTGAGAGACTTACGGAAGAGTAGTGTTGAGGTGCCTATCCACGTCCGTTCCCGTTTTGGACCAATGAGTCTTTCAGGGAAACAAAGTCCTCCGTCCATCGATCCATACTCGTCTATTTACCCCGTCCTCCGGTCCACCGGTCTTTGGTGTGTCGGACATGTGTCGTCCCCAGGTGTCCGTCTGTCTCCTTTCGTCCCTGGAAGTCTGAGTGTCGTTTGGTGTATAAAACCCACTATTCCCAAGTTCGTCGTTTCTTTCCACTCCTTTCCGTCCTTGGAGGACTCAGATTTACGGTAGAAAGTGAGTAACACAAGAGTAATACGTGACCCGAAGGATCCACCGTGATAACCATTTCTTGGGTGGCCGGTTACGTCCTATGCATTCTCTACGTGTAAACTAGGGACCCATCCCTTCTAGGAGACCTCCTCCCGTACCGTTGGGTGAGGTCTTAGGGTACCTGTCTCTTCGGACGACCCAATGTCAGGTGTCTCAACGTTTCTCAGCCTGTGCTGCCTCTTCTGAATCGTGTGTGTGTGGGAGAGTAATATTGTTCTAGTCGGAATGTTTATCCTTCATGGTGGTACGTATTTACGGTACTGTGAAAACTAGATTCGATTTGTCCCTGTCTTCAAGAAGGAGGGGAGCCCTTTACCTCGACCCTACTTTTTAGTCCGTTTAGATGGGGGTTTGGGGAGGAAGGAGTCACTTATAAGACGGGTAAGTAAATATACGGGGAGTATTGACCGAACGGTTTCTCTGGGTCTGTCTACTTAGGGAGTAGACAGACGGTCGAGAGGCAGATTCTCACAGAGGAACGAATTTGTTTAAAAGTGAAATGAAAGAATTGGAGAGACGTAGTAGAACCGTGGTCGGGTAACTTCGGTACAAAAGCCAGTAGTGTCTTTTTGGTTGACTAGGTGTCAGACCAGGAGTGTCTGTGTTTGTGACGGAAGTTAGGTAGTAATGGTTATTATTTCCATATCTGTCCTCAGTGGTCGGTCCCGGTGAATTCGGGGGGTGTTCTCTGGGAGAGTCTCTCGTCTCTCTCTGGTTTTGTCGTAGAAAACTAGTTTTCCTCGGTACCAAGGGCTAGGCTGGGAGCGTTTACTTGTCGGGTGGAATGGAAAGTAAGGTTTAAACCTGGCAGCGGGTATGAACAACTAGTACTATTTGTCTTGGTGGTTGTCCTGTGTCCGTTTTCGTCGTTCAGGTTGACGATACCTATGGACAATCTTCGGTTTGTGTCTGTTCGCTCGTGGCAATGACTTTTGGGCTCCCGACACACTCATTGTGTGCCCGAGTCTACTCTTGTCGGGAGTATATCCTCGTTGGCCTCGGGAGGGTCTTGAGGTCATTTGAGGTCTTGAAGAGTCTGACTTCTTTCAGAACTCTTCTGTATTGAATACTCCAAGATGTTTATAGTTTTTTATTTAATGGGTTTAACTAATCTCTTTTGGAGGCGCTAAGTCGCAAGACTCGGGAGAGCCGACCCCGGTAGGGTTGTCTGGGTCCTCCTTCGGGTCTCTCCGAAGACAGATAACAGAGTAACACCAAAATTAATCGTTCATGTAGGACGTAGAAGTGTAACTGGACGGACCCGATTATAAGAATGGGTACTCTAAGATTTTTCTGGAGAAAGGAAAGGAGGGGTCTCTTTAGAGTCCGGGACTCTACCCCCATCCCCGTGGAGGGTGGGTTCTTCTGTTGGGCCCGTTGAGACTGAAAACATTTTCAAACATGTTAATCGTCGGGGAAGTTTAGTCCGGGTCGACCGACGATTACGTCACCCTAGAGAGTTTGAGAAGAGAAGGTTCCGGCCCCCGAATTTCGTCTAGGAGTTTCTGAAGGAGTTTGTTACTTAAAAAGAGTAGTTCAAAGTTGGTGGACTCTCCTCCAGTAAGTAGTGCCGAAGAAATACGGTGTCAAGGTTTATTCCGCCACGAACCTTTTCAACTGCTGAATTTTATCTTCCGCCTTTTGGTGACGTAGTCATTTGTGGAAAGAGAACTGGTTCTTCACTGAGTGGGGTTTTCACAGAAGGAGACCAAACACCCAGTGTCACTATCCTCCCCACCCCGAGTGAAGCATCTGACTTTTGTTTGTCTTTTGTCTTCTCGGCAACCAAACGACCGGTGTTCTTGGAGGGGGTGTCAAGAATGGGTTGAGGGTTCGGAAGAGCTTTCAAGAAGGATCTCTTATACGGAAACTTCAGTCTGAGACAGACTGGAGAGGTCCGAAACGTCCCCAGGGGTCTCTGGTCTAAGGGTTTCCGAGGGACCGTCCACAACTGTCGAGTTCCCGTCTGACGTATCCGTATTTCTCGGAAGTGAGAGTAGGGGGCTAAGTGTAGGGTCTCATTTATTGGATTGGGATTGGACCCGTTGTGCCCGATACTCGATAACCTATCTATTCGCCTTCCCTCTACCAAACCCTAGTGTCGGTCCCAGACCTAAGTCGGGTAAAACAGCCACTTCCGTCGAAACAAACCGATGTGTGTCGAGGAGAGACGTAGGGAATAGGACAGGGAAGAAAGATATGGGTAGGACAAGGGAGAAGTGAGGAGTCACTCTAGGTCCTCCGGACACCGGGGTGTTTGATGGGTGATAGGTAACGGGACTCCGTCTAAAGTCTCGTGTCACCGTCGAAGTCAATTCGTTGTTCCAATAGACTGATCCTTTGTGGTCCAGAAGGGTCGTTCCGGACCTCCTCGTCGGTTCGGAGGGAGTCTGGAGGTAGACATTAGTGGTTGAATAGGTCTGTGGGGACCAAGTTTAAAGAGGCCTCCCTATAAGACACTCTACTGTTCAGGAGATTCTGGTTCCTGTTTATTTCCTTAATGTCCACTATAAATGTCGACTCGGTTTGTCGTTACGTACAGGATTTTTTCTGACAGACGACAGAGCCCGGTGTATTCTTCGACTTTACTGGAGTCGACAGTGGTAAGGAGACGGTACCCCCTGTTTTCCTTATTTATACCCAAGGGGATGTCAGGTACTCGTCTGGGGGTTTAGGAAACCCTCAACAGATCAGGACCGAGACTTAGCGAATATCTGACTCGGAGTCATTAAAGTAAATTTCTGTCTACTCGGATACCCTCTGGAACGGTCAGTGTCGAGGTGAAGAGAACACACGAGTCAACGAAGTCCACGTAGGATGAGAAACGCTGGGGTACTTGACATCGGACGGTCCGAGGAGACAGGTACCCAAAGGGTCCGTTCTTATGACCTCATCCAACGGTACGGGAGAAGGTCCCCTAGAAGGACTAGATCCCTAACTTGGGTACAGAGACTCCAGAGGACGTAACCGCCCGTCTAAGAAATGATGATCGTGGTGGACCCACCCAAGACCGGTTTAAGGGACCGAGAACTTCGTCCACTGTTTGTGATTGTAGTATCCGAGGTGTAAGAGAGACGTTCTTGTTGACTCTACGAGTCGTGCCCAGGTGGCCCCGTGTACTTGGGGTGTGGGAAGGACTGTGGTGGAGAGAGACAGACCCATCCTTCTGGGCGTTGTACTAGTCTGGGATCTTTTGACGACCTTTTGACTCCGTCGTTCACTGGCAGATTCTCCGCACCCGAACCTTGACGGGTTCTTCTCAAAGGTGAGAGGAAAGTGCCAAGTGAACCTAGGAGAGTCGCCGGTACCCAGACCCCTACCACTATTTTGTCCTTTCTCCCGATAGACCTGAGTCATCAGTGGTTTTCATAGTCTTATTCAGTGAAAGTTTCGTTTTCCATTTTCTCTGAATGTTCTCTGTTTCAATAGGCACGAGAGACGTTTTTTTTCTGTCTCTATTAATTGTTTGCATTATTTTTAGCCTTGTCGGAGCGAGATAGAAGAAGTATCGATACTGGAGAGGGTGAGTGGTACTAGGGGACAACGGGATCGTTGACTTTTGATTTTGGGAACCGTGTAGTGGGAAGGGGGTGTGGGATAATGAGGAATCTTCCACCAGAAGGTTTACGTCTTCCTTATTCTCGAATTTGAGGACCCAAAGTTCCCTCCACCGGACCGGGTGGACCTCTGACCTTTGGTTTGGTACTCTACTCCTTAATTTAGGTCTGAGGGGCAGTGTGGGTCTCGGAAGGGAGTCCATGGGTCACGTAACCCCTACGACCACCTGTACTCTCGGGTCTTCTTTACGACGTCCTACCCGTAGACACTAGAAGGACCCTTTACGGTCGATACTAGAGTTCTAGTGTTAAGGGGTTGACATTGCAAATAAGATATCCAGTGACTCTGTACGAACCCTTAGGGAGATCTTAGATAAAGGGTCTACTTTTACACGATAACTCAGAAACCGGAAATCTTTACTAGTGGATTATTACTTTCGGTTAGTAATGACCCGTAACTAATACTCTACCCCCACACTTTTTACGAAATCCATTGTGTAGTGGGTTAGGATATGGGTGGGACCCTCTATCCATCGTAATGTGGGAAAGTAGTCCTCTCATTTGTCTGTATGTCTCTAGTTCACTGATTAACTTACAGTGAGCAGATTCTTCCCTATGTGGACCTAAGTTCGGACCCGAGTCTTGGCCAAACAGTCTCTAAGAGTGTGAAGTCGGACGGTGTCTCCGTAGGTCCTCTACTGGTGATGATAGGAGGTTGTCTTTCTTACTCCCGAAGAACCTCTTTACGTATTAAGACCCCGACTCCTTCTTTTTCATTTTCTACACGGATCTTGTAGACGTCATAACTTTTCGTTCTTTCGTGGGTTTTTAATAATCCCCTTCCTTCTTTCCTGCGTCCTCGGTGGCACTACCCCAAAGGTTACTGGTTTGGTCCCTACTAAACTCGTTGTTTTATATTACTGGTAGTATCCAACAATACTCGACTTAATATAGACGGGTTTTAAGTCTGTTTCTTCAGGATTGGGGGTCATGGAATTTGATATTGATATAAATTTCCATCCCAGAAATTCTCCATTAATTCAATTTCAGTAATCGTTGGATCTCCTTATCCACCCTATCCTCCCACCCTTTCTCCAAGTTCTCCCTCCCCTGCATACATATGAATACTGACTTAGTGTGACGACATACCGTCTTCGGTTGTATTGTAACATTTCGTTAGTAGGAGGTTAATTTTTTTATTTATAAAAAGAGCGGAACGTCTTTCAAGTCTTTTTTATTTGAGTAACCCCACCCGTGATTAGCTTATACTGAACACAGGAATATTCTCCCGTAATCCTGTATCAATACGTCTCCGTCTACTTCTGTGTGCCTCTACTGTTGGTAGACGTTCAGTTCCTCTCTCCGAGTGTTTCTTGGTCGGGAAGACTATGGAACTAGAGTCTGACGTTCGGAGGTCTTCACATTCTTCTATGTAAATACGACAAATTCGGTAAATCAGGGACTGTGAAAAAGAGTACCGTCGAGATCGTTTAATTGTGTACCTAACATTAAGTGTCCTGTTTTATTTATGGGTACTCAGGTATGACTATATTCTTCATTAAATTAGTTGTTTACTCCTTCTTTTCTTTCGCGAAGGAATGTTATTATAAGGTTAATTATTTATCTCTCCTTTCCTACCTTGATCTTTTTTTAGTGGTAACTGTTTACCGTGCAATTATAAACAAAGTCCGTTCTTAGTGGTTGCTTACGATTTTAATTATACACTTTCTTACTATTCTTTACTATAAATATTTCGAAGTTTTATACTACGAATAATTCATGTCTTTCCTTTTTTTATAGTAAAACCTCACCTCTTTGGACCGTCTGTGGTAGAAGTGGTTCACTCTTTCAATTGTAGTGTCCATTATTCTGCATGTCTATAGTGCATGGGGGTTGTGTTACATGACTTTCCCGTGTTGTAATGAAGACACCGCGAAAATGGTTTTTGTGTATTGACCGTAAATTAACACTCTTTTGTGGTCCGTTTGGGTTTGACATCCTATCGGATGTATATTGATCACTTATTCATGTGTCTAGTATATTGATCACTTATTCATGTGTCTAGTATATTGATCACTTATACATGTGTCTAGTATATTGACCACTTATTCATGCGTCTAGTATATTGATCACTCACTTATATTCATGTTTCTAGTACTTTCTGTTTCTTTCCGACTTCTTGACGGGGTCTAAATTTCTCTTATTCCATTGTACCGTCGATTCACGTTACATATTAGGACCTAACCTCGAGTTCTTCTCTTCCTGTTGACTATCTTAAATCTATTTCAGACATCTAATCCATTATCCCAACGTAGTCATAGTGAGGACCCACACTAGTGACGTGACACTAATACATTCTACCGTTGTAACCCCTTCGACCCACTTCCCATATTCTTACAGAAAACATAAGAAAACGTTAAACCCTCCCATTTAGAGTTTGATAAAGTTTTAGTTCTTGAATTTGTTTTTAAAAAATTGAAAAATTTTTTTCTTTATACCTAATAGCTAGGAGTGGGGTCTCCAAGGCTAAGTCCTCCAGACCTCACCCAGAGCTCTTAAACGTGAAACTGGTTCAAAAGTCCACTACTCCTACGACGAGGGAAACTCTTGGGGACGTGACATCATGTCGAGGAGGATAGTGTTCGGACGGTGTGAGATTTTTGTTGTTGAGTGAGCAAGTAGTACCTGGAAGATAAACGGTCTGTAAACCGATCGATTCGAAAGTCAGTAACGTTGACTTCGAGACGAGAGATTGATGGACACCTCTTTTACTACGAAAGATACTCCTTCCTCAGGAAATTTCTTTCAAGATGCATCTCATTTACGTCAATCATCTAAAGAACAAGTAGCAGACGAAAAGTACAAAGTTCCCTGTCGTTATGTCGAAACGGGTTTAAGGAAGTATGGGGGTCGGAAAAGATTTGAAGTTCACTGGTTGATGGACTAAACCCTCCTTCTACCCCCAGTTCCCTGGGATCGACACCAAAGTCTCTTTTCTCTGTACGGTCTGGTTGAGTATCTATTTTGACTAAACGTATAAAGAGTATTCAAAAAGGAATTAACCTCTTGTAAGAGTACAGTCGGTTTACAAAGCCGGCTTAGACACTTGGGACATTAAAGAGTCACTGGGATACTTACGAATCGAGGAAGCATCCTCGGACCACTGTACATAAGTGGGTCCTTTGTGTACTGTGGACCTTCTCGGTCTGGAGGCCCCAAGAGACATTAGACACCCTCCTGAACTTTGAGGTGGGACCTTCTCCTACCATGGGTTCTCACCAGGAGTAGAGACGGACGTGGTCGTCCGACCCTCTTGTTGACCTGAGTGCACGGTTCTGTCGTAGACTTAGGGTTTCCCCTGGCCCGTACTTACCTTCCGTATACAGAGGAGGTCTAGCGTTTGAGGAGTTCTTTTTGAGTGACCCTTTTCGGTCACCCCAGGTCTCTTTTCTCTTCCCTCCGTCGTCGAACGTAGGTCTGTCTGTCTCTACGTGACTCTACACTACTGCACTTCTCTACCGGACCGAAGTCTACACTCCTGTCTCCTCCCTCGACGCGGTCCGTAGGTGTACAAGCCGGGTGGGGTGCGTCTACCGGTGTGCGCCGACGGGCGAGGTGAAGGGGTCGTGGGCGTTCCGACCCTCGTGCAAGATCAGAGTTGTTCAAGGAATCCCCTTTCTTCGGTCAGAACTACGGCGATTCCCGTGATCACGTTACCAAAGAGGGGAGCCACCGTGGATCCCGGGACTCCCTTAAGACCAAAGACGACAGTGTTACTTCTCTGAAGGACCGGTTCACTTTTTTCCTCTTAAGTTCTCGATACCGTCGAGTGAACAAGGATTTACAAAGCAGTTCATAAGCGTCTATAAGTAACGTCCTCACGTCCGTTTGTGTGTGTGTGTGTGTGTGCACGTGTGTGTGTATTTGTGTGTGTTTCTATTTACGTGTGTATGTATGTATTCGTGTATTTGCGTGTATGTATGTGTGTGTTCATGTTTGTCTACGTGTACGCGCGTGTGTGTGAGGGACGAATGTGTATGTACGTGCGTGTGTTTTTGTGTGTATGTATATGTGTACGTACGTATGTACATGTGTACATACGTATTTGTGTGTTCGTGTAGGTGGGTATGTGTGTGTGTTTGTGGACGTATGTGTGTGTGTAGGGAACGTATGTGTGTATGTGTGTGTATTTATGTGTGTGTGTACGTGTGTGTGACACGTATATGTATTTACGTGCAAGTCCGTGGGGGTATTTATGTATGTACGTGTGTGCATGTGCATGTTTGTGTATGTGTGCGTACATACGTGTGTGGGGAACGTATATGGATTTGTATGTGTATTTATATGTGTATGTGCGTGTGTGTATTTGTATGTGAGTGTGTGCAAGGGTGTGTGCATACGTACGTACGTGTAAGTGGGTATATGTACATGTTTGTATGTGTATGTACGTGTATGTGTGTGTGTGTGGGGAACCGTTGTAAGGGGGACGATAGTGTAGTAGATTCCCAGGGATTACCACTGGAAGGTCCATGGTGGGACTGGGACTGTACTAGGCGTCGGAGGGGACTGTGAGTCTAGGGACTGAGGAGTACCAGGGTGAGAATGTGGGCCTAGGAAAAACCACCGGAGAGGTTCTAGGACCTTGTACTTTCTTCTAAGGTACGAGGATCTTGTGTAGAAGGAAAGGTTCCTGATCGAGGTGTGATTCCGAGTTTGAGGTCCGCCTTGTAAGATCACGAAGGGGCCTTTACTTCTTCCTTGGTGGTTGTAAACGTATCCTACACTTCGAATGTTTTTCGAAAGGGTCTTGTAAAAGTAGAGTTACAGGACGAGCCTCTTTTAGGAGACTAGCTTCGGAGACGTAGAAGTCTGCAAAGGCGAGTCACATGAGTAAAGTTAGGTTAGAGAGAACACCCGGAAGCTGCGTGCTTGTCAGTCCTTTCTTCTGGAAGTGGAAGTCTAGAGGCAGGGGAGGGGTTTGTTTAGGTGAAAGTCAACAGGAACCCACAAAAAAAAAAAATTATTTTTGTTTGATCAAAACGATAATGAGACATGGTTCGTGGCACCCTCTATAAAATCCGTCTAACTGGGTGACAGACATTTAATTAGAAGTGGTGTCAGAGACTCCGTCTTCGTTCCCCCGACTCATTAGACGGACTCTAGTGTCTCGACTACCCGTCGACTCACTCGTAGACTTGGGACCGAACACTGAGGTATTGGTGATGGGAGCTACTTTGACGGACTTCTGCCAGACAATCTTGAAGGGTCGAACTAATGTCTCACTGATGGTTAAGGTCTTGAGGACCTGAGTTGAGGAATTGAGAGACGGGCCTTAGGCCCAGGTCCGGTTGTCGCCAACTTGGTAGGGAGACAGGCGTGTGTCTCTCTTTATGAACCGTCCGTAGTGAAGTAAGTAAGAGTGCTGATAAATCCGTCCTCGAGGCCAATAGTAGGTTTAAAATGTCTACTTCTTTGTCTCCATGGAGTGCGGTTGACACATGGTTCGGGATAAGATCCTCGACTCCGGTGGACAGGTCATCCTGGTGTCTACGCCAAACGTGGAGTTAGACAGACTAAAGTCTGGAAGCCGAGAATTGGAGAATTGGGTCTGTACGAAACGACAGACCCTCGCTCCCCCATGTTTACTGTTTGTGTTGGAGGGGTGGTGAAATGTCGTTCTCTTCTTGTCCTTAGGTGGTTCTCGGAAACGTGGGTCCCGAGTCGTCCACACGTAGGACGCAGTGCCCTACCGACTGAGAGGGCTTACGGATCGACAGAAAAGTGACAGTGTTGACCGGGTAGAGAAGGGGCGGTGACGGAAAAGTAGTAGGTCACTAAGGAAATGCTTGTTCGTTTCGAAGCGTACCCTTCCGGGACCGTCCCACGTCCACCCAGGCTCTTTGGGCGAAGTCCACTCGCCAAACGGAAGTTCGAGGAGATACGGAGGTGGGAGAGGGGACGGAGGAGTCAGGTGGTGTACGGTGTCGTCGTCGACCGTTTATTCTCGCAGACTTAAAACGCCCACCCTTCCGAACAGTTCTGTGTCTCACGACCCGGGGTGGGGTGTTACAGACTGAGTCATCCAGACCCACCCCGAGATCCTAAACTCAAGATTGTGGACGGGTCCACTACACCTACGCCGACCAGACCCCTGGTGAGGACCTCTTGACCGGACTAACCTCGACTATCCACTATCCCCACAGGTCTCCACTACTCCTCCCCGTCGACACAGAGAACCCCTGTCTCTTCCACATGCATGCTGACCCTCCTACGTCTCTTCCCGAAGGGAGGGTCACCCTTTTCGGTGCGGGACGTGGTAAGGTGACTAGGGCGACGGGGCACCGGTCGAGTGGGAGACACCTGTCCTCGGCCTCACAGAACGGGGTAGAGAGTTTGTAAGTTCCCGAGGGGGAGAGAGGTCTGGGGTCCTCAAAGGGAGATTCTTGTCTTCGTAGTGAACCGTCCTCGAAGTGAGGAGTGAGTACTCCCTCACATCTAAGAGGAGAAAAATTTTTTTAACACAGTCAAAGCCGACGTGCCGTCTCCCTTAGTGGTATGCATGTATATATAAAGGAGAAGAGACCCAAAGGAAGGGTAAATCCAGTGATGTCTTGTAGCTCGTCTCAAGGGACGCGGCAGGTTATCCAAGAGTAACCAATAGATAAAAGATGTGTCATCACATATGTACAGTTGGAGTTAGAGGGTCAAGTAGGGTGAAGCGAAAGGGGGCAGTCACAAGTATGTGGAGGAGAAATTTTTGTCTAAGGTAAAAGATTAGTGGTCTACCCGTACTCGTCCCGTTTCCCGGTGAGGTCGGGAATTACGGTTGTTTCGGATCGGACTGAAATACCAGGGCTTTTCGTTTCGCAGAGACGTAGTCTTCCAGTGACGAAGGTGTCACGACTGGCCCTGAGAAGGTCAAGAATTTTTCGGGGTAAACTGGGTACCACCCTTCACGGGACTCCGGGAAATGACCCATATGATCCTTACTACAACCCTTACAGTCTGGTATACCCTACCGGTCCCAGAGTTTGTGACCGTGTAAGAGTCAGGAGAACACTCACTATCGTAGTAGTGACGAAGTATCTTGAGGCACGTTCTTAAATCGAAGGGTCCGTCAGAGTAGAGAGGTCTCACAGAGAGTCACAGAGGTCTCAAGCCCAAAGGAACACGATTCTAAATTTTCCGGGGAACCTCGACGAGGGACTACCAATAGACATGCAACATTTCAGTGGAAGTGTATTCGTCTACGACGTCCCAATCAGGAGGTGACGAGACCCCCACACACACACGCACGCACGTACTGTAGTCAGAAATGACTATAGAAATGACTATAGACGAGATGGGAAATGGAGTAATCTTCGGACCTAAAGATCCTTAACTTCCGACTCTCCAGGAGATCGAACAAGGGTCGTCTTTAGTCGTTCCAGTAGTTTCTATGTACTGAAGTGATTATCTTTGAATAGTCGACGGTTTAGCTGGTTCTCTACGACGTCGGTGAAAGTGATTTGAGAACCTCACAAAGGAAGAGGAGGTTGAGGTCCTTCCATAAAATTTATAAGGTCGGGTCTGTTTCTGTCTGAGGGGAGGGTTTATAAGTTTGTTTTACAAAAGTAATAAAGTTACTGGAGAGGAAGGGGCTGGGTAGGTGACCTGTAGTCGTGGTAGGTCCAACTACCGTAGTCCTTGAGGGGTGGGTAGTTGAGTGGTGTCGCAACCTCCTTTCCTCGGTGTCTGGACCTTCGGAGTTGGGGTCCGTTTCGGAACGAAGATGGGTCGTTCACCTTTCTCTAAATTGAAAAGACAATTTGTATCCCTACTTAGTCTATCTGGAACTTCGGGGAATGTCCCTTCCAGTAGTTTGGTAGTGATCCATAGTTTCGGACACTGTGTGCGAAACAGATGAAATTCAATAAATTATTTTCAGTGTTCTAAGAATACCCTCGTCATTCAGTACGGGTAAAGTGTCTACTCCCATAACTCCATTACTAGTCCGGGTCTCAGGGGGTTGTTTGTTTCCTGACCCAGGTTTAAGAGGTGGTAAGACTGGGTCAAGAGTTCAGGGATGAATGAGATGGTATTGTGGTATATGGGAATATACGTATCGACACATAAAGGTTCCCCAGAACCGAAAATGACACTGACGATTGTAGTCTCTGAAATAGATCAAATATATTTTAAGTCCACCACCGGCTTCTACAAGGTTTCACACACACCAACGACCACTACTACCATAGGCACAACTACGACGAAGAGGGGAGTTCGGGGGTGTGGGGCTTGGGGGACTCACGGACCTCCATACTCGGTGAGGTCCCGTCGAGGTGGGAGTGGACCTTTCCCGAGGAACTCCTTCACCGGTAACTACCAGACCAACCGCCACGGGTCCCCCAAGAACCGCTACTCCCACATCAACGGTAACAACATCACCCACCCGAACAACTTCTCGTCCGTCGGGAGCCTCTGGAGCGGGAGGACCATCATAAGGTACACCTACTAGAACCTGAGTGCGTCGCCGACCGGCAACACGTCGGTCACGTCGCACCCGCCACCCAACGGTGCGTGGTGTTTGAGCTACGTCACGAGGTCCGCGTCGAGCCCGAGGAGGTCCGAGTGGTGTGCGCCCCCCAGACGGTCCCCTGTCCGGTCGACTTCGGGTCCTGTGCCTGAGAGGGTACAGGACCTCGTCGGAAGGACCTCGACCCCGCCCGTCGGGTCAAGGAGTACGCACGTACGTACGAGTCAGCACAGGCTGAGAAAACGTTAGGGTGCCTGACATGGGGTGGTCCGTGGAGACAGATACCCTAATAGGGTCGTTCTTATAACCTCACCCAACGGTAAAGGAAGAGGTTCCCTAGAAGGGTTGGGTCCCTAGATCGGGAACAGAAGAAAGACGTAAAGGACGTACTCGTCCTTCTAAGAAATAGTGACGATGGACCCTTCGGGGTGAAGAAGGGGTAGTCGAGATTTTTCTGATTCCCTTAGTCTTCAGGGGGTGAGGGGTAGTTGTGGTTGTGGTGGGGGTTTCTCCACTTCTCTACAGACAGAAGTGGCCTCGAAGGACCTAGGTGATGTCGACCTCCCAGGGAGAGTACTGGAAACAACCCCCCCGTATTTGTAAGTCAGATGATATCACAGATTCTTAAGGAATTTCTCTACTCAAGGAGAACCGATTTCCTTCCGATTCTTACATTCTCTTCAACCGTCTTAAATAGAAAAAAATTTCTAAAAAAATACAACCGGTAAATATTTCAGATAATGTTGTAACGAAGACAAAATACGAAACCACAGTTCCGTTCACCCTAGAATCAAGGGGTTGGTCCCTAACTTGGACGTGGGGGACGTGACATTCCGTTTTAGAATTGGTGACCTGGTGGTCCCTTCAGGGTGATCTTGAAGGGAATTTTCGTAGAGCAATTCGGTTTTCTCTTGGTTTTAAGGTATGATTTCCAGTAAGTTACTCAGGTCTACGAACGTAAACAACGTATCTATTCGTGGTTCAGTAATTAAAGTCTATAGACCAAAAAAACACACACCCAAAAAAAAAACAAAAAAAAAAAAACCACACTAATCGTTTAGGTTACCTGTCTCCTCGGACCATCTGACGTCAGGTACCCCAGCGATCCTCAGTCTATGCTGACTCGCTTAAGTGAAAGTGAAAGGTGAAAGTACGTAACCTCTTCTTTTACCGTTGGGTGAGGTCACAAGAACGGACCTCTTAGGGTCCCTGTCCCCTCGGACCACCCGACGGTAGATACCCCAGTGTGTCTCAGCCTGTGTTGACTTCGTTGAATCGTCGTCGTCGTCGTCATTAAATGGTTCTTCACACACACTGATGTACATAAAGGGTCGGTTTTGTTAAGTATACATACGAACGGACAAGGGATAGAGATACCTCATCGAGGAGACTCTTGAAAATCTCCAAATTGTTTTCCGTCTGAACCCGGTTGAATCCTCACTCGTCTAGACTCAGCCTCCATGTCGTGGAAGACTCCCTGTCCCTGTACGAAAGACCCCAATGCTCGGTTCCTGACTGAACTGAACGGGACATGACGGGGTGTCCTCAGAAAGACGGGGGGACCACCTGGCGCGAGTAACGTCACCGGGGTGGGGCAGGGTCGGAGGACACGGCTCTAGGGGTCCCAGGGTGGGCGGGAGGTGTTACCGCAGGTGAGTGTCACCTGTCACTCCCGGTGCGACCGTAACGAGTACGGGTGGTGCAAGAGTCGCTACGTACAGTCCCACTTCGGCAACAGGAGTGAGCAGTGTAAATGGTCGCAGTCCAACTACCGCACATGCAACCAGGTCAAGTCTAAACAGATTTTGGGGTTCTTTTGTCTGTTGGTAGTCTGCATATTTTATTCGATGTCCCCATATAACATGTCGTGTCCAGTATCTCGATTATAAAATATTGAATTTTTTACAAATTCTGACATTTAAAATTCAATACATATGAATTGGTGTATTTTTAAAATTTTTTTCTAAGTTTTGTCTTTTTAATCTACTACCGTGGTTTTGTTTCCGTTATTAGTTTGTCAAAGGTGTTCGGAGGGGGTGGAGTGAGGGGTCGTGGAAGTCCTTAGTTTTCCTTTCTACCCGTCTTTCACTTTCTCCCGAAAGGCCACTTCCGTGCGACTGGGTTCCGGTTCGAGAGATGTCAGTTCTCGAGTCCATTGGGAGTGTGAATGAGGTACTCCGCTTACCGCCGTAATATGGGTAAAGTGTCTACTCCTTCCATTCCATGTCTCTACGACTATCAGACAAACTCTAGTTAAACCGGTCTTTTTCAACGTCGACCCACCGTGGGTCCAGAGACGGAAAGAAGAATATCTCTCTCCTGGTGTTTGAAGGGGAGAAGAAGAAAGAATAAGAATGTAGAGAACAAAGAGAAGGACTAGGTCGAGTAGTCCTGATGATCCACTGTCCCGGGTTCCGAGCCTGTGGATGGACCACCCACAACTACCTGACGTCGGGCCACTGATAGGTCAGGTGCAGCCCGTCCCCGCTCGGGCTCGGTAACGTCCACTACTGTCGTAACAGTGGGAGAGCGTGACAGTCCAACCGCACCGAGTGTGACTAGAGTCCCTCCAGACCCTCCCTCGTGTCCCGCCCGCTTGCCTATTCCTTCTCGAACACTGGTTTTGAGTCAGGGACTCCCGTTACCACCGTGACGGACGGAACAGATTATTAGTGAGGTTGTGTTGGACGAACTAGAGAATTTTCATGGGTTCAGAGTCTTCGGAGTGTGGTCGAGTCCTACACTCGGGTACGTCGAACTGACCACCTCCCCTACCCCCCGTACCAACCTCCCGTCCTGTCAACGAGTTCCGTCCGTTGAGATCGTTACTTCAGTTTGTCGTAGAAGGTGAAACCCGTGACCGAGAGTTTTGAAACTAGGTGAAGTCTGAGGGGACCCCTCGAGGGATCTTTAAGTCTAAAGGTTTGAGTAGGGGTCTGTGAGACTAGAGCGTTCAGTCTCTACTCACTAGTCCGTGTGTGGAGACGATGAGATTTTCAGGGAATCTACAGGACTATTTCCTCTGGGCCTCTGGTGTGGACCTGGACGTGAGGAAGTCCAAATGAATTGTTCTTTGCCTGTCCCATGTCCCTGAGACCAGGCTAGTGTTTCTCCCGTGTGCATTGGGAAAAGACGTAGGGACTTTGGTCCTCAGGGGTCGGAGGTCCTGGATTACGGACTACTAGACTCCACCCCGACTACATTAGTTCATCCTTATTTCGCGTGTTATTTACATTACACGAACTTAGTAGAGGTTTGGTACGGTAGGCGGGGGGTCCGGGTGGTAGGAGGCCGGTTCCTTTTTAACAGAAGGTGCTTGGGTCAGGGACCACGGTTTTTCTAACCCCTGGCGACGGACTTTGGTTGGAAGGGTGTCGACCGAGTACTTCCCTGTCCTCGCTCGTCCTTCATTCTCCCCTCGGTCTAGGCGTCGGTCACACCTCTTAAACTCCGACCCTCCCGCCACCCCTTCCTTGCGGGACCGAAGGAAATGACTGCACGGCGTGGCAGGGACCCAGGCGCCCTCCAGCCGCACCTCGGTCGGCCCGGCCCCCCGAGTGAGTGGCGTGACCGACTACAAGTACGCCTTCTCACCGTCGACCCTCGGCAGCCCCGGCTACGTCATCTCCAAGACTGACAACTCGAATCGGAGGGGGACGAGGACGGTGTCGACGTAGGTCGCCTACAGTGTCGACGTCAACTTCTTCAAGACGAGGTTGGAGGACACCCGTTCTACGCTCAAGTCCCTTGGGGACTCGGTTCCCTCCGGGGCGAGGGAGGGTCCGGGACTTCGGTTCGGCTCCCGGGGGTGGACGAGGAGTATGAGTACTCTCGTCCGAAAGTCGTCACAGAGATTTCTTCATAACTCGTGGTTTCTTAACTAGAAAACTTGACACCACGATCTCTTCTGAGAACTCTCAGGGAACCTGTCGTTCCTCTAGTTTGGTCAGTTAGGATTTTCTCTAGTCAGGACTTACAAGTAACCTTCCTGACTACGACTTCGACTTCGAGGTTATGAAACCGGTGGACTACGTTTCTCGGCTGAGTAACCTTTTCTGGGACTACGACCCTTTCTAACTCCCGTCCTCCTCTTCCCCCACTCTCTCCTACCGTGCCAACCTACCGTCGTGACTGAGATACCTGTACTCAAACTCACTCGAGACCCTCTACCACTTCCTGTCCCTTCGAACCGTACGACGTGCGTCAGGTACTCCAACGTTTCTCGACCTGTGTAGACTCACTGGCTTGTTAATTTCTTCATTGAAATATCTTCAAGTGTTTAAATATCAAAGATTTACTTATTTGAATAATTTTTCTTTTAGGTAAGGTGACTTGAGTAGACCGTTTGTCTGGAAAATTTATACAGTAAAACCCTTCGAGGATAGGAGTTTTGGGAGGTTCACCGGAGGGTTGAGTAACTTTCAGTTTCCGTTTCTGGATACCTTAACCGTGGTGGGAGACAGTAGAGAGTAGCGAACGGAGTGGGAGGGGAGGAGAAGAAGTCGGTGTGACTGGAACGACACCCAGTTCCAGTCGTCCTCCTGGACGTACGAGGACGGAATCCCGGAAACGTGGAGAACAGGAGAGACAGATCTCTCAAACCTGGGTTTGTATAGACACTCTAGTCGAGGGAGCTAGAGGATACCGGAAGAGACTGGTGGAGACATCCTTTCGGTCGGAGTTGGGTGCGGGAGTGTGACGGGTCGAGGAGTGGATAAAAGAAGGAGGATCCTAAACAGTGACGGGTCGTAGTCAAATTTCTAAATAAACAAACGAACCCTCAAACCCTGATCGTCTACGGTTGATAATTTATATCTTTCCTATGTCTTTTTTCAAAATTTTTTATTTATAAATAAACGAAATAGAGGTATTTATTTTTAATTTAAGGCAGTTTCAGTCTCTGTAACTGATAATCCAAGTGACGACATAAGAGTTATCGATTTTGATTCGGACCATGAATTTGTGGACAACTTACTTATTTTACTCCTTCTTTTTACCTTCCTTCCATTCATCTTTCCTTCCCTCTTCGAAAAGAGGAACTTCTCTTCCACCAATCGATAAAGGTTGTAAAAGAGTTTCGGGTAGAACCCTGGTCAAAATAAGAAAGTATCTCAGTTGTTTTAGGAATTATTCGTGGAGAAGGTACAAACCAACCGAGACGGACCTCACTCACGATAACTTTACCTTTACTTATTAGTCAGGGATAAAAGGCCCTCGTAAGTAGATCCACTTCTTCTGGTAGATTACCTCCTTCTCGGTTCAAGTTCCGGAAGGAGTGGTGGGGAGGTCTTCCCTCAATAATCGCCTGTTGACTTCCCGTAATCGACTACATTTTGAGGACTCCAGTTCCCGTGGACTATTTAGCCTTCCGGACCTAGTGAGTCCCCTTGTACTAAGAGAAACACCCGGTCATACCCCTACTGAGACAACTGTGGGTCTCCCTCCCCACGAACCCATTGACGTGATTCTATCCACCGTTTAAGGTTTCGTCACTTCGTCCGTAGTCGTAGTTGGTCGAAAGTCCCTTTTTTTTTTTTTTTTACTCTCCCTGAAGGGACCACCAGGTCACAGGTTCTGAAGTGCTAGGGTTGCGTCCCCCGGACCCAAGGTAGGGACCAATCCCTTGATCTAGGGTTGTACGACGTCGATTTCTGGGACCTACGGTGTCGCTGCTAGTTTCTACGTCGTGTCAGTTTATTTATTTATTGTAAATTTTCTTTTCTCTCCGGGAGCCCCCGTCCTTAGTCACAAAAGGTCGGTTGTCCTGTCGTTTACAATGTACACGTTTGTGGGGGCGTACTATAGGAGAACCAGATTTTCACGGGCACTAAAAAGAGATGTGTGGTGTGAGTAAGTCGTTTCCTCTACTTTTGATTGAAATAGTTCGTAGACGGAGAGTGTTGATGTGAGTCTCTGTCGGTTCAGGGTAGTGGTGTGTCTGCTCCCTGAGGGGGAGAGTACAAACCTTCTCAGTTCAGTACACGAGGTTCAGGGAACCGACCTCACACTGTCACTTAACTACACGAGTCAGCACAGGTTGAGAAGCGCTGGGGTACCTGACATCGGACGGTCCAAGGAGACAGGTACCTTAAGAGGTCCGTTCTTATGATCTCACCTAACGGTAAAGGAGGAGGTCCTCTAGAAGGGTTGGGTCCCTAGTTTGGGTAGAGGACACAGAGGATGTGATGTCCCCCTAAGAAACGAACGACTCAGTATCCCCTTCGGAGTCCCGGAGTTTAGAGTCGGACGACCTGAGGTTTTAGGTACGGGGAAGGAGCAGCAGATAGTGCCCGTCCCGTAACGATCTGTCCCCTAAGATTCTCCTCATTCGTCCTGGGGACTGAAACCCCCGAACACCTCCCCACAGATCCCTTTCTTAATCTCCCGGACAATGACTGACCTGACACTTCTGTTCTCTTTATTTCAACGTGGTTCTGTATCTCAAACACAGTTCCTCGTGGTCCTTTACTTCGACCTTCCTGTTCACTTTCGGTCTACCACCTCCTGCAAGTACCGGTGTAGTCCTTCGAACTTTACGTAGGTCTTCCGTCACCCGTGGTGACCTCAGGAACATCAACCTGTCACTACACTTGTTTTAACGTTCTCGTTAGGTTGTTACGACCTGTCCTACTGGGTCTCTCCTCCGCCCGGCCTCTGAGCCTGTACTTAATCCTGTAGTCTCTTTGTGTCCCAGTGCCACATGTCACCACTTCAAACATGTACAGAGTTTCGCGGGTCGGTTTCCCTCCTTATCCCTACTTTAGGTCGGACGTACGGGAACTGGTCTGGACCACGGTCCATACCCCGAGATAGGCGGGTCTCCTCCGTAGAAAAGAGTGCGTGTGTATCCGTGGTAAGTCCGACCGTCCGAGGTCCAGTCACGAGAGGTCGAAAAACCAGAGTCTAGAGGAAAAGTGGGACTATCTACTGACTCCCAGAGTTTCTCGAAAATCCACGTACTATGAATAGTATTAAATGGTGTAATCTTTAATTTTGACCCTCTTATAATTTTGTGTTCTTACGCAATCGTTTTTGAGGTAACTCGTAGTGTCCTTCCCATAATCGTATGTAGTGCACCGGAGATCTTTTGAAGACACTTGTACCCTCACTTTTTTCCGTTTATTGTAACGTCCTAATAATACTTTTCTCTAAATTGGAATATAGACGGTCATGTCCAGAACCCCTAGGGACCCTGGGACCTGGTGGTACTCTCTTCCCGAAGAGTCAATGATTCTCGGACCTTATCTCTCCATTTTAAACCCCTCAAGTCAAGTCAAGTCAAGTCAACGAGTCTGTACAGACTGAGAAACGCTGAGGTACCTGATGTCGTACGGTCCGAAGGGACAGGTAATGGTTGAGGACCTCAAATGAGTTTGAGTACGGGTAACTCAACCACTACGGTAGGTTGTTAGAGTAGGAGACAACAGGGGAAGAAGAGGACGGAAGTTAGAAAGGGTCGTAGTCCCAGAAGAGTTTGCTCAGTCAAGAAGTATAGTCCACCGGTTTCATAACCTCAAAGTCGAAGTTGTAGTCAGGAAGGTTACTTATAAGTCCTGACTGAGATATTCAGAAGTTGTGGTGTCAGGTTTTCGTAGTTAAGGAGTCACGAGTTGAAAGAAATATCATGTTGAGAGTATAGATATGTACTGATGACCTTTTTGGTCTCGAAACTGATCTGTCTGGAAACAAC
This sequence comes from Capra ibex, assembly GCA_006410555.1. Taxonomy (NCBI): domain Eukaryota; kingdom Metazoa; phylum Chordata; class Mammalia; order Artiodactyla; family Bovidae; genus Capra; species Capra ibex. The sequence continues at coordinate 18,399,759 of SJYO01014747.1, forward strand.
CGTTCATTGTTTCCACCGTTCATTACAGAGACGAAAAATTATACGACAGATCCAACCAGTATCGAAAAAAAGGTTCCTGGTTCGCGGAAAATTAAAGTTCCGACGTTAGTGGTAGACGTCACTAAAAACTCGGGTTCTATTATTTCAGAGAGTGACAAAGGTAACAAAGGGGGTGACAAAGGGGTAACAACGGTACTTCACTACCCTGGTCTACGGTGCTAGACTCAAAAGACTTACCAGTCAAAATTCGGTTGAAAAAGTGAGAGGAGAAAGTGAAAGTAGTTCTCCGAGAAACCAAGAAGAAGTTAAAGACGGTATTCCCACCACAGTAAACGTATAGACTTCGATAACTATAAGAGGGTCGTTAGAACTAAGGTCGAACACGAAGAAGGTCGGGCCGTAAAACGTACTACATGAGACGTATCTTCAATTTATTCGTCCCACTGTTATATGTCGGAACTGCATAAGGGAAAGGATAAACTTTGGTCAGACAACAAGGTACAGGTCAAGATTGACAACGAAGAACTGGACGTATGTCAAAAGAGTTCTCCGTCCAGTCCACCACACTATAAGGGTAGAGAAAGTCTTAAAAGGTGTCAAACAACACTAGGTGTGTCAGTTTCCGAAACAATATCAGTTATCTCGTCTTCATCTACAAAAAGACCTTGAGAGAGCGAAAAAGATACTAGGTTACCTACAACCGTTAAACTAGAGACCAAGGAAACGGAAAAATTTTAGATCGAACTTGAAGACCTTCAAGTTCCAAGTGCATAACGACTTCGGACCGAACCTCTTAAAACTCGTAATGAAACGATCACACACTCTACTCACGTTAACACACCATCATCAAACTTGTAAGAAATCGTAACGAAAAGAAACCCTAACCTTACTTTTGACTGGAAAAGATCAGGACACCGGTGACGACTCAAAAGGTATAAACGAAACTCATGTCGTGAAAGTGTCTTAGTAGAAAATCCTACACTTTATCGAGTTGACCTTAAGGTGGTAGCGATCGAAACAAACATCACTACGAAGGATTCCGGGTGAACTGAAGTGTAAGGTCCTACAGACCGAGATCCACTTACTAGTGTGGTAGTACCAATAGACCCAGTACTTCTAGAAAAACATGTCAAGAAGACACATAAGAACGGTGGGGAAGAATTATAGATGACAACCCAGGTATGGTAAAGACAGGAAATAACACGGGTAGAAACACACTTTACAAGGGAACCATAGAGATTAAAAGAACTTCTCTAGAGATCAGAAAGGGTAAGATAACAAAAGGAGATAAAGAAACGTAACTAGTGACTCCTTCCGAAATATTAGAGAGGAACGATAAGAAACCTTGAGAAGTAAGTTTTCCTACGTAAGTTTAAACCTTGAGACGTAAGTTTAAACCTTTTGAGAGGTAAGTTTAAACCTTAAGACGTTAGTTTAATCCCTCTCACTTCCCCTTTTACCTCGTTTGTAGTATTTCCTTTTGTTGCACCACAAACCACAAAGTAACCTCCATCTTCCTTTCCTTTCCCATTTTATACTGGGGTTCCGAAGTACGAGGTCCCGTGGCCTTCAATTACCACTTCTCTTTTCAGAAACCAACTTTTTGTCTTCTCTTCTTTGGTCACCTTTCCTTCTTCCCTTTGTATAGTCCCGGCCCCAACCCCCATCCCGGTCCCCCACCCCTCCCCTTCCTTCCAGGATCCCGTCCTTTCACTCCCTACTTCAATTCCTGGGAGTCTCCCCAAACGGGACCCTAATTCTATCTACGTACACGTCACCGACTCTTTACTCTTTCTCTTATCTCTTTTACGTCTGTCCTCTTTTGTTCTCTCCAAAAAAAGACCTCCCTTCTTTGACGGGTCGGACGGAACTCCCTTCCCTTCGTCTCTTGACTAACCCTAAGTGTGACGTCCCCGACTCTCCTCTCCGGACAGTCGGGACAACCTTCCTATAACTCCCAGGTCTACGACCTTATATACGTTTGACTTGGTCCAGTCGGACTAAAAAGGGTCAACGAATGAACTGTTCTACACCAGTAAGTAATAATTCATCGACATTTTTATGTTTAATGGGTGGACCCACCTTTTATGATCTGTTCACTCTCCGAACCGGCCCGACGAAGTCCAGTGTACACGAAAGAAGTTAAGACGCAGAAAGACTCGGGACGTGATGACACAAAGGGGTGTAGAATCCTCACAGGGGGTCTTTCCTTCGACCACGAAGTCGTGGGACTCCGACCTTCCTCCTCGACTACTCTGTACACCCCGTACCGATTCTGGGGCGGTCCGTACCCGTACGATTACCGAACAAATAAAGGAAGGGAGAAAGAGGAGATCTTCTGTTCTTGGTGTTCTGCACAAGGAGAGGAGGTTGGGTCTCAGAGGACTTTTGGCGTCTTCTTGGGACGCAAGAGGGAGGTAGGGAGACCTGGGAGCAGGACCTGTCGCTCTGTATGTGTGCCGTCTCTCGTACAACTCTGAGTCTTGTCATCACGTGGTTCGTAGAGTGACTCGTTTAGGTGACAGTAGAAGTATTAGCCTATTGTCTCAATTTATCACGTCACCCCCGAAAGGACGACCGAGTACCCATTTCTTAGGTGGACGGTTACGTCCTCTGTCCTAAGCTGGGGACTAGACCCTCCTAGGATGTACGCCACCTTGTTGATTCGGGTACGCAGTGGTTGATAAGTCGGACACGAGAGCCCCGGTCTTTCGCGTTGATGACTTCGGGCTCACGGGGTCTCGGGCACTAGACGTTGTTCTCTTCGGTGGCGTCACTCTTCGGGTACGTAGCTTTGATCCCTCGTCGGGAGTGAGCGGTGTCGATCTCTTCTCGGGCGTGTCGTTCCTTCTGGGTCGTGTCCGGGGCTTATTCGATTAATTATTTTAATAAAAGATTTTTTTGTTTTTTAGTCACTTTACCCGGTCTTCGTTTCTTCCCGTTGAGGACCCAGATTTCCTACGACAGGCAAGAGGGTGGGTTAGACCGGACCTCGTCACCCCGGAAGTCGGTCCCGAAGTCCCTGTCTGAGGATCTCGGATTTCGGTCCGAAGGGCCCGAGGTAGTTATTACGTCCGTCGGGGTACTTATTATGTCGTCGTCGACGAAGTCTCGTGTCTAATGGTCGTGGGTCGGGAACGGGGTTCTACCGGGCCCCGGATTAACGTCCCGGGGACCCCGAAGGACGTCTAATTGAGTCGGAGTAGACTCAGACACGTGTGTCTGTGAACCGCAACCGATTGCGGTTCTGACCCACAAATCTTTTGTGACTAAGGGGCGGTCAGTAGTGAGACCAAAAGAAGAGGGGAGGAGTCATAGTCACGACACCGACCGTTAGGACCACGGTCCATCACCTTTTACCCCTTCTCTGGGTTTAGACAACAGTGTCTTCTTTTACGCGGGTTTCCCGTGGACTTCTACGGTCGTAGGGCTAACAATTTTCTCACGGGCTTCTCGACCCACTCGGTCGGTACAGTGGAACCCCCGGTGTCCTCTGACCTCGCACAGGGGAGGAGATGGTCTCGGAGCTCAGGGCCCTCAACCCTTACACTGGAAGAACCTTTGTCTCAGAAACGGCTATATTAGTTCAATTTAGTACTTACTCTAGTGCGACCCTATGCCACCCGGCATTTGGGTTACTGGCCATAGGTACCTTCTCCTTCCTCCCTTTCCTGAAGGGGTCACCAGTGACGTCCCTCGGACTCAAGTTAGGGACGAGTCCCTCCAAAGTGTACGGTACGACTCGTCGGTTTCTCTCTCTCGCTCTCTCTCCTCCCTTTCTAGTCTCTATCTCTCCGCCCCGTCTACCGGTGCACTTCTGCCTCCGTCTCTGACCTCACCACGATGGTACTCGGCTCCTGGTGGTCTCCGGTGCTCCGGGACCTTTTCCGTTCCTTCCCGAGAGGGAGCTCGGAGACGTCACACACACAGGACGACGGTGAAACTCGAACCTGAAGACCCGAGGTCTTGTCCCTCTCTTAGTAAAGGATGACAAGTTTCGGTGGTTTAAACACCTTGATCCAATTCCGTCGGGATCCTATACTTCTGTCGTTCATTGAAGTAAGACGTTCCGAGACAAAATTGAAGATATTTCCCCTCGTTCACCCAAGTTAGAAGGAAGGAGTGTCAATAACACTCCTAATCACCACTAGATATAATTGTACAAAAGACTTCAATATCCCCACTATTTCTCCAGTCCAATAATGATATTATTGTCATAATAATCAGACTAACAAATAAATGAATAAAACGACAACAACCAACAGATCAGTAATTCAGTACAGATTAAGAAAACTCTGGAGTACCTGACATCGGGTGGTCCGAGGAGACAGGTACCCTAAAGGGTCCGTTCTTATAGACTCACCCAATGGTGAAGGAAAAGGTCCCCTAGAAGGACTGGGTTCCTGACTTGGGTCCAGAGGACGTAACGTCCGCCTAAGGGATGGTGACTCAGTGGACCCTTTGAAAAAATAAGTCCGACACGGCCCAGAAGCAACGACGTGTCCAAAAAGAGTCCACACCACTCACCCCAGATGAAAGATCAACGACGCACTCCCGAAGAACACCACCGAAGAGAACACCACCTCGTCTCTGAGATCCACGACTTCGAAGTCACCGAGGCCGAGTGTCCGAATCATCAACACCGTGTGCCCGAATCAACGAGGTTCCGTACACCCTAGAAGGACCCGGTTCCTACCTTGGGTTCAGAGGACGTGACCGTCCGCCGAAGAATTGGTGACTCGTTGGTCCCTTGGGGAATTGGTCGAACAAGTCACTGAACTTCTCGGCACCGTTCGTCAGTCACGGTCCTGACCCTCTTCCTTTCACGGTCCTAATCGTGTTTTGGTAGGGGCTTTGGTTTAAATATAAAATGGTTCAGCTAATTTAGACGTCTAATATGGTCTGTATTAATAGTGAAACGAAATTCTTTTACTTTATAAGGTTAGATAAAATTACCACACACGAGGCACGTACGTCCCATAATTTCTCTTCGAACAACCTCTACGTGATTACCAGGAATCCCATAAAGACTTCCCAAAGACGTGACACTCAAATATAGGAGACCACGGAGAACGGAAACGGATTTGACATAGTACCGTAAGTCTTAGGTTCGAAGAAAAGAAAGCTTGAGTAAGAAATAGAGCCTCCGTTAGAGAAACTAAGAACGATCCGAAAGAGCTGCCTGTCAAGGGTATAAGAACCATTACCCTTCTGTGGTAGAACGGGTTTGGTCTTTGAAGTCTCTCGTGACACGTTACAGTTGAGTTTAAAGAGGTTTGGGTACGGTAACCTTCTGACGGCCGATGAGACTACGTTCAGAATTTTCTACGAAGGTCAAAAATAGTCATTCTTTTTTTTGTCTGACCTGGTCACTCTTCGTCACCCGGTGCACGAGTCGGTTCTGGCATGGGAAGTAGCGTGTTCTCATTTACTCTGTACTCACTTTCTTCACAGACCGTGTACCGCTCCCGGGACTCTACGATTGCACAAACCTAAAAAAAAAAAAAGGGAAACCTAAGGTAAAACAAAAAGGGGGTAACTAAGGTTCCCCTCGACGGTACAACTCTCACCGAAGACCTGCCACTACGTTTCGTGCACCCGACACCCCGGTTCGACCCAGTCTTTTCTCGACCAGAAACTTTTCTCGTCTGGACCCACAATCGTTACGATTATTAGTGTCATGAGTAAGGGTAATGAACGGTACATTACAACCTAGTCAATAAAGTGAACCGGTCCGGAGGTTGGGGAGTAGACAGTTTGACCTCTTATTCCTGTAGAGGTGGGGTGACATCCCAATCCCCCCCAAAGGATAAAAGGGACTCTACTCTCACCTGGAGAATATGTAACGACAACAAATCAGCAAGTAAGCACAGGCACAGAAACACTGGGATACCTGATATCGGGCGGTCTGAGGAGACAGGTACCCTAAAGGATCCGTTTTTATGACCTCACTCAACGGTAAAGGAGGGTTGGGTCCCTGACTTGGTGCAGAGTCGTGGAGGACGTGACCGTCCGTCTAAGAAATGGCGACTCGGGGTCCCCTTCGGGAGCATATGTAGTGCCCGAGTCATATGGAGAGAAGAAAGAGGAAGAGACGATGACCTTTTCGGTATGTGTGAGTCGGAAGACTGCCCCTTAGGGTTGTCGTAAGTAAGAAGATAGTTCCTAGTCCCTCCCCGACCCACCCCGTCCGTCTCTGGGGGGTGCTTCCTTACTTTACACGATTCTTCGACAGCTTTCGGGGTCGAGTTCGGAAGCCAAGGACGCCTTCCAGCGACCTTCGGAACGTGGAGATGGGAACGCTACTAGACCGACGGGGTCAAGTGTCTCGGTAGAGGAGATCCCGGTTGTCAGAAAGAAGGACCTTGATGCTTTGGGAAGGGGTGTGGGGTCGGGCGTCCGAGCTAACCCGTCTGGGACCGTCAGATGTACCGAGCACCGTCTACCGCGGTACACCTGATTAGTCCTTCAGTCTGTTCTTTTATACTGGGGGAGAAGGTAAACGGTCCTTGACCCTAACAAACCTAAAATTAGTGTCGGTGTCGATTCTCGGTTGTACGCCGGGGAGGTCGGTTCTCTATTTAAAAGGTGGGAGTTGTAAGTTAAGAAGAAGATTTTTTTTTTNCCTGATTAGTCCTTCAGTCTGTTCTTTTATACTGGGGGAGAAGGTAAACGGTCCTTGACCCTAACAAACCTAAAATTAGTGTCGGTGTCGATTCTCGGTTGTACGTCGGGGAGGTCGGTTCTCTATTTAAAAGGTGGGAGTTGTAAGTTAAGAAGAAGAATTTTTTTTTTTTTTTTTTTTTGTGGGGATAGTCCGCTGACGAGGGAGTCTCTCCCCAAAGAAATAAAAGGTTATATTAAGAAAAGAATAAATCGTTATACTGTCTTTACTTTATGAGGCACCTGTACCACGAAGAGGGTGTCACTGAGCGGGACCTCCCTTGCAGAAGTAAGGCGGTATTCAGTGTCGGTCGAGTGACCACATAACTAGGGCCCGTTTCTACTTACGTCTCAGGGTACTCGGAGACCCTCTTTAGACTGTAAAAGAAATTTATATATAGGTACCTTGTTGACAAAGATTTTGAGGTTCTTTGTCCAGTGTCCCCGTCGTGTGGTAACTAAATCGTCGGTTACTGAAAATCTTCCTCGTGACTTGCAACAGAGCTATTAAGGTTGTTACCGTCTGGTTCTCCAGGGGACTTCTCTACGACAGGGACCTGAGGGTATCTACTTTCCCGACCCAAGAACCCTCTTGATTTGCTTTCTGAGAGTTCTTTCTGTCGGGGGTTCATCTAGGAAATCCCGTCCCGGGGACCAGTCAGAATTTCGTTCCATTCCTTTTTGACGTTAGTGTGTAAACAAACTTTTAATAGTGTCTTACCTAGGTAGGAACCTAACCTTCCCAAAAGGACCACCGAGACTACCAATTCTTAGACGGACGTTGCCCTCTCTGGACCCAAGTTAGGGACCCATCTCTTCTAGGGGACCTCTTCCCTTACCGACAGGTGAGGTCAAAAGAACGGCCCTCTTAGGGTACCTGTCTCCTCGGACCACCCGATATCAGGTACCCCAGTGTTTCTCAGTCTGTACTGATTCATTGATTGTGTGGACCTAATTTTTCTGACTTTTTCAACCCTCTACCGACTCGCATTATCAGTTCTAGAACTCAGGTATACGATGGTAAGTCGATTGTCCACTGGATTGGTTCTATGAATCGGAAAGATTCATGGCGGTCCCAGGGGTTTCAACTTCACTATCATCAGTAAGACTGGACTGTCTTAACAATATTCCTAATTTATTGTATGTATTGAGTTAACGAACCGTGTCACGGACGTTGTTTCTAGAGTCTTCAGTCGTAATCGCCACTAGTTTCGTCAGTACAAGTAAATGGAAATTGTAGAACGGATGGAAGTTTCTACCCTTACTTGTGTTCACGTAGTCCACCTTTTTGGACTGCGACTCTACAGAGACACTGTGACGGGTCAAAGAGACACAAAATATTTGATTACTCATATATAAACCCGAAGGGTCCACCGCGATCACCATTTCTTTGACGGACCGTTACGTCTTCTGTGTCCTCCGTGGTCAAGTCAGGGACCTAACCCTTCTAGGGGACTTCCTCCCGTATCGTTGAGTGAGGTAATAAGGGTGGACCTCTTGGGGTACCTGTCTCCTCGGACCACCCGATGTTAGGTATCTCATCGTTTCTCAGTCTGTGTTGACTTAGTTGAATCGTACTTACGTGTACTCATATGTAAATGGAAAAAAAGTTCGAGTCTTCAAAAATGACTACATGTAGACTACCATCGATATATACTTGAGACTAGTAATGTCCATAATACGAGGCCTCTTCGATCACCCTTCCCGTTACAGGATTCCATCCTTTCGCTAGAATAGGATTTGGGAGGTTGTGACAGTTTCTCTGGGAGAGACGGGAAGGGTAGGGACCTTACCGGAGAAAGTCGTGGTACATCTGTAGATGAGGTACTCCTACTCATTCCACATATGTCCTGACAGTACCTTTACATGTATAAGAGGGAGGAGTGGTTGACCCAGTCTTTTCCAATACTGAGTAGGAACTTGAGTCCAGAATTGGTCAACCTCCCTCTTGTTCAACTTTCCCGTTGTCGAACCCGTCCCTAGGGTCCAGTAAGTAACGGAGAACCATTTCCTATCCTTTCGTTAGACGTAAGTCACTTAGACCTAGCCTCAGTGGTTCATTTTCTCTTCTGTGCACTCGTCACAGAGACCTTGCGACGCAGGGATTAAGGTAGGTGTAGAGATAAGGAAACGTTAAATAAGGGACTAGACAAGAGAGTTGTATTATACGGCAGGAAGTACGTGTCTGGACTGGGACTACTGAGTGTGCTGTTGTACTCAATAAAAAAGGTCGTCACCAATGTTCAAAAGTGAGTAGGTAGGTTATACACAAACACTTTTTACCGATCGACCCCATTTTCGTGTGACTAGTCAGAGTCTTACGTCGTTCCGAGTCGAATCCAGGTGTCCGTCTAACTTATTTATATACCCGAAACAGGGAAGCCCTACGGGTATGAGTTCGGTTTAGCCGACTGTCTTCTAGTACTCTTCACCTTTTCTGTACGTTAGACTTTGATTTCCGAATACAGGTTCAGGACCAAGACGGTTAGGGATCGTTCCACTAGAACCGACACACAGTGTACGGAAAGACCTCGATTTTTTAGGAGTGGAATTTCCCACCTCTATCGTAAAAATACCCTTCGTATTATTATGGATGGAACCAACTGTGATCACTACTATTTAGTCTCCAGTACATTTGCTTTCGTGTGGATTATTAGATAAATGTATAATGTTTACAATAAATAATATTTGATTGAGAGAAATAATAATATTTAAGTTATGACAATAATTAATTGATGATTGTCCAGTGTTTTGATGTAGGACGATTCTCTACTTTAAGGATAAAAGACTTTACATGATACGGGTCTTTCTCATAGTCTTTAGTTCCTTACTCCACTGAGGGAGAGTGACTTGTACCATGTGGGTACAGTAGGTGGGGTTTTTGGGGAAGTCCACATACGGGCCGGAAGTCACCGAAGTGGGCTGGAGACTGGTGGTGAGGTGGTTACACCTGTCAAAAGCTTTGACTTGAATGTTAAGGGCTTCTGAGTCGCAGACCTTCTCGACGGTACTCTCACACCACTCGGCCAATGAACTGTCCAAAGACGTTCTGCCTGTTTATTTCTTTTAATTGCCCGCTAGACCTCAGTCCGAACGAGACACACCGTCCGTACCAGTAGAGCACCCTCGGACCGAATCGACACGAGGAGGAAACAAGGTAAGCCGATTCTCGTGTAGCCGGTCATCAGGTCCGATGTCTGGTACAGAACTCTCCTACGACTCTGGAAAATTTCTTTTCTGAAATGTTTAGTTTACTTTATGTATTTAATTATTTTAACAGAACCAGTAAGAGACGATAGGAGAGTAGTGTTATTTTAAAGTGGAAAAATTCGGGTGGGAGAAAGTCCTCCTGTCTCTTGGGAGTCCCATCTCGCACATGTTTGGTTCATAAAAAAAGTTTACTTCATGTCAACTAAATGTTCCAACGCAATTAAAGACGACATGTCACTTCACTGACAATTTGTTTTATGTAAGAAAAAGTATATTAAAAGGTAATACCAAATATATCCATTGACTTATATTAAGGGACACGATGTGTCATCCTGGATAACGAATAGGTAAAATGTATGTCATCGAAGATAGACGATTAGGGTTTGAGAATTAAATAGGGTGGAGGGAAAAAATAATGACTCCGTATCAACTGAATGGTTTTCTCGACATGTATAAATATACAGAATTTACTCAAATTTTATTATATATATATACTTTACTATCGGTATTTGTCACGGTATTTGAATTGACCGTGGAGATTTTCAAAGAGGGGAGGAAAAAAAAATATTATTATAAATTATCTTGTACATGGGAAAAGGGTTTTAACATTTACATGTTATGACATAACAATTGATACGGGATGGGACATGATATCTATGGACCCTGAAGAAGTGGGACGTATTCACTCCGATAACGCGGGACAATGGTTGTTTGTAAGAATTGTAAGTGTGTTCAGTTTTTTTTGGAGGTGTAGACATTAGGGAAGTTCGGTCAGGGAGGGGGTCGTTGGGACGGGTAGCTACTAGTTCTGTAGTCGGAAACACAAGTGTGAAGACAAGAGGAGGATTACCAATAAATTAACAAGAGTAATCCTACACGTCCCTTTCCTCGTCAGTAATCAGAAGACTTATTTTCTTCTTTGTGTGGGTGCCAATAATGAAACGGTCCGAGTTGTTTATTGAAAGCTACACTATTGTCAGGAAGTTCCGTCGTCACCCTCTGTAACCTGAGTTTCACCATGGGGTCCTTGAGACCCGAGTAGATCACTACTCTTTCTTCTCGTCATTTCTGACGTGACTCCGTTTACGGATGGGTGTGTGTGTTCGTGTACGTATAAGTACAGATAGTTTGTACAACCATTGTTTACGTGTCTCTGAGGACAAATATGTGTATACGTATCTGAATGTTCACGTGGATACAAATCCCCTGAAGATCTTGTTTATAGACAAGTGTCGGTTTATATCCGAGGTTCCTTGCTCCCCCACCTGTCATCTATTCCAGAGAACCCTTGCATACAAGTTCAATGATTACTTATTCGTTCTCTTAACGTCAAACACTACTCATCTTATTTCCCGGATTCGTTTCACCCCGGTCTTTGACTACCCCTTCTCCCTGCCCCGATACAACCTTCACACATTCCGGAGTGACGAATAGGTAGAATATATATCGTCGAACATAGACGATCAGGTTTTAAAGATTAAATAGGGAGGGAGGAGGGGGGAAAAAAAATGATAATTCCATATCGACTGAAAGGTTTTAAAAAAAAAGGTATAAATTATATATACAGAACTACTCAAATTCTATTATATATAGATACTTTATTAGCGGTATTTGTTCGTAAGACTTGTAAGGTGTTCAGTTTCCGAAGGTATTTACGGGAGACTCTCCCCTGTAACCTCGACTCTGTTCTCCTCACTCTGACTCGACTCCCGGTCCCTTCCACACAAGGTCCGTCACCCTCGCAGTCCACATTTCGGGACTCTCCCTATTCCCCCGGTCTTTCCTCCGGTCACTCTTTCCTTCATCCTCTTCACACCAGATCCCATTTATCCTCCCTCTGAAGGGGCCGTCGGATCGCCAATTTTGCGACGTGAAGGTCCCGTCCCCAACGACCAAACTAGGGACCAGTCCCTTGATTCTAGGGGCACGGTAAACCAGTTTTTTAAAATTTTGATTTTCGTCTCATTCGTGGGTCTTCCCCGGTACGGTGTGGGTGGAAAACCCGGTTTCATTCCGCAGACCTAAAATGAACTTCCTCGTTACCCTCTCGTCGCTTGTCACAATTCATGCCTGCACCGTATTAGATTAACCGTAGAAATTTTTGTCCTTGGGTTCTGACCTTCGGTATTTTCGTTAATCCTCTACGACGGTGTAAGGTCCGTTCTTCTCGCGTGTCTCTACTAATTCGACTACTTAAGTTCGATCCGCCACTCCCTCTCGACGGTCTTAAGGACACCCCAACCTAGTCCGGTGTCTCCCTCTGAACTAACGGGTCCTCTCACCACGACAGTAAATTACTCGGGTTCCGACGTCTTCCCAGGGTTGACCTCTCGCCGTACCTCTAGTTCTGGAAGGGGGAACGTCTGGGATTCGAACTCTACGGACAAACTACAGGTGTCTCTCTGTACTGTGTCGGACGGCCTACGTACCCAGACCTTGGGTATCCTCTTCGAGTACGACCCACTCCAGTGTCCCATTAGTACCGAGTAGCCTCCTCGTCTATAAGTTTCAGTTCCTGTTCGACCTCCTGTCCCGAAGGGGGAGCGTAAACTCCGTCTAGATAGAACCACTGTACCCGAAGGGACCACCGAGTCTACCATTTCTTAGACGGACGTTACGTCCTGTGGACCCAACCTAGGAACCGCTTCCTTATAGAGGACCTCTTCCTTTACTGTTAGGTGAGGTCATAAGAACGGACCTCTTCCGTCTCCTCTGACCACCCGATGTTAGGTGCCCCAGTGTTTCTCAGTCTGTACTGGCTCGTCGATCGTGATAGAACCACTTTCGGGTGCTGACGCACTCCCTCCTTCTGGGGTAAGAACCCCACGTTCCCTGACCCCTGTTTCCCTTCCAGAGGTCCCTCCACATGGGGTTTGAATGACAGTGTGAGAGAGGGGTCGGGGGTCGTGAGAGAGTAACCGGGAGAAATCCTCCCAGGGAGTATAGGGGTGTGACACTGATTGAAGGAGAGACGTCTCGACACCTTGCGACCGTACTTATTTTTGTGTCGGAGAGTGGTTTTCGGATATTTGGAGGAAAATTACTGACTCATTATAAGGTAGCACATATATATCGTGTAGAAATAGGTAAGTAGACGGCAACTTATGAATCCAACGAAGGTACGGAATCGACAACATTATTTTTTTTTTTTTTTTTCGGACATTTGGAATTGGGTAGGCGTACGAGTCGAAGTGTTTTGNGGAGTATAGGGGTGTGACACTGATTGAAGGAGAGACGTCTCGACACCTTGCGACCGTACTTATTTTTGTGTCGGAGAGTGGTTTTCGGATATTTGGAGGAAAATTACTGACTCATTATAAGGTAGCACATATATATCGTGTAGAAATAGGTAAGTAGACGGCAACTTATCAATCCAACGAAGGTACGGAATCGACAACATTATTTTTTTTTTTTTTTTTCGGACATTTGGAATTGGGTAGGTGTACGAGTCGAAGTGTTTTGGGGATTGTTACCGTAGAAAAAGGATGTTTGGCGGAGTAAGGGGGTGACTTAACCTTCCCTTCCCCCTGTCTTCTTGACGTACTGCTGGTATACTCTTGTGGGTCCGCAGGTCGAGGGTCGTCTCGTAGAGGACGAGCCTTCCCTCCTCGTCCGCTAGTCTGTACATGCGGGTAGTCTCAGCACTGGAATGTGGACCCTCACCTGGACTTCGACTTCGAGCCCCAGTTCCTATTGTCCTAACCCGTGGTGGGATCCATAGAGGTAATGGTAGTCGACGGGACTACAAAGGTATTGCCACTCAAATACGTGGTCTTGGAACAACGACCAAATGCGTGTGTCGTGGTCTCCGTCGTCCTCAATCTGTTCCGGGACCCCGGAACTCGAGAGACGGGCTGAGGTCGTGTCAGACCTTGTTTCAGGGACCAAGATTTCGACTCGCCGCCGACGGTCCTTTGTACGGGGTGGGGACGGGGGTGTCCTTCCTCCTCCGCCCCTGGGTCCTCGCCAGGTCCATTTCACCCCTGGGAGCGGGCAGAGACTCCCTCCTCGTCGGGTCTCAAGGACCCCCCGGGCTCCGTCCCTCGTCCGACGGTCGTTACAGGAAAGTGTTTCCAGTTCAAAACGATGTAATCCGTCTTTACAGTTCTCTTTTAACCTAAGACTTTATTTCTTTTATTGTCCGTAAGAACCGTTTATTTCTTATTCTTTACCGTAATAGAGGAATAATGTTCAACCACCCCGCCCCGGCCCCTCTGGTCTGTGTCCCCTCCCCCGAGGGCGAGAGGGTCCCCACAGGGAAGACATCGAGGTGGGGTCCGGAGGGGCTGGGCGGTTCGGGGTGGACCCCCTCTTTCTCGGGGACGCAAGGAAGTCGAGAAACCGGTCTACCGCGCCGGCACCGGCCTGAGTTTCCGAAACAGGTACTGACGGGAGAAGGGAAGGAGGAGGAGCTACCAGGTGTTTGGTGGACGTGGAAGACGCCAGGTCTGGGAGAAGAGAGTGGAGGAGGACGGAGGGGTGTAGTAGAGGTACCGGTTTAAGTGGTTCCCGAGTGAGTCGTGGTCGATGAGGTGATGAACCCCGGAGGGGTGACCGAGTCCTCTGACCCAAAATAGGGGTTCAACCCTTCTAGGGTCTCTTCCTTTACCGTTGGGTGAGGTCATAAAAACGGGCCTTTTGGGGTACCTGTCTCCTCGGACCGCCCGATATCAGATACTCCGGCGTCTTCTTAATCTGTGTTGAGTCGTTGTTTTATTGTTACAGTTGTTGAGTCAATGGGTGAAAGCGAAAATACTAAAGTAAATTATAAATATCGTTGATAAAGACCTCTTCCGCTACCGTGGGGTGAGGTCATGAGAACAGACCTTTTCGGGTACCTACCTCCTCGGACCACCCGACGTCAGGTGCCCCAGTGTTTCTCAGACTGTGCTGACTCACTGAAGTGAAAGTGAAAGTGAAAGTACGTAACCTCTTCCTTTACCGTTGGGTGAGGTCACAAGAACGGACCTCTTAGGGTCCCCGCCCCCTCGGACTACCCGACGACAGATACCCCACCGTGTCTCACCCTTTGCTGACTTCGCTGAATCGTCGTCGTCGTCGTCGTATGTTCCACCCATAACGATACTAGAGGTGCGCTATCTACTCCTTTGACTCCGAGTCTCCGACGGTTAGTTTCAACTTGTCGAGACTCGTCAGAATTGCATTTCTGAGGTCGTTGTCCGTTGTTTTGCTGTATGGATCCTTGTAAACGTTGGTTGTGTGTCTGTACATTTGCGGGTCCGGGTGTATGTGTGTCGTGTCGTGGACAGGGGTCTCTCTCGTTGTGACACGACGTGTTCAGGGTCCTCCTCGCGCATATGTGTCGGACCCGTTGGTATGTGGCGCCGGACGGTCTCTGTGTGTTATCTTCGTAGGTCGGGCCTCCGTTTGTTTGTGTGTTTCGTGTTCGTTTCCGTTCGTATAAGTGGGGGTCGTTCCGTTCGTCCCGTGCGGAGACCGGTAGGACGGAGCCGCCGTATCCACGAGTGCCACGACACGTCTAGCCTTTCTACTTCGTTTCTGAATGGTGGGTGGATGGAGGGTGACGGGGACGAAAAGGAAGATCGACTACGGAGCGGACATAAGTGGACAGTAGTCAATAACTACCCGGCCAATGGGGTGAGTAGTCTGTTTCCAAATTAATTCTTGGTAGGACGGAGACTCGACGTATCGTCGGGGCGCGGAGGAGGGAGTGTCTAGGTAATAGTGGGCAGAGACTGAAAACGAGCTCAGGCACCGGTCAAAGGTTCAGTGGACTGGCGACCTTAATTAAACCACTCGTTCTAAAATGCTCTACTACGTAGTTTGTGAAAGAGTTTTAGTTCGGGGTACTGGAACGGGGCATAGGGAGTAGACTCTGATGGTTTGTTCCGGTAATTAAAACAGGACGTGATAACGAGGAGAGTGTCGGGTCTGAGACCCCGGGTCTCATTACTTGCCGCTGCTACGCCGAGGACCCACGAGACCCCGGTCTACCGGTTTAGACTGGGACTCTCCCTCTGCCGACTCCACCGGGGAGGGCGTAATCGGGGCACCACTTGTCTCCCTCGGAACCCTACCTTTCATCAAGGCACTGGGAGGATTTCCCCGCGGGTTGACGTCGTCCTACCTCGGGGTTCTCAGTCCTCCTACAGTGGGAGATGGGACCCTTGGGGTTGTTTTCGTAGTGAGTTGTACCTCGGACTTTACATCTCTTTCTGTGTCGTTCCCTTCCCCCCCCGATTGACCCTCCAACCTTAACTGTTATACATGTGTCACCCGCGTTTCCCTGTGCTGACTCGCTAATTTGACTTGACCTGACTAGTGACACGAGTCGACGAAGCCAGTACAGGCTGAGAAAACGCTGGGGTACCTGACATCAGACGGTCCGAGGAGACAGGTACCTTAAGAGGTCCGTTCTTATGACCTTACCCAACGGTAAAGGAAGAGGTCCCCTAGGAGGGTTGGGTCCCTAGTTTGGGTTCACAGGACGTAACCACCCGTTTAGGAAATGGTAACCCCGGTGGACCCTTCGGGGGATATATGTGATGGCATACATTTTGTCTATCCATCGTCCTTCGACGGCACATTGTGCCCCTCGAGTCGGGTCACGACTCGGGTCACGAGACCTCCCCACCCTACTCCCACCCTCCCTCCAAGTTCTCCCGCCACTCTATACATATGAATGCCGACTAAGTGTTCACCTCATCACCATTTCTTAGGAGGACGGGTGTGTCCTCTGAACTCTCTGCGCCCAAGATAGGGACCCAGTCCTTCTAGGGGACTTCCTCCCGTACCGTTGGGTGAAGTCATAAGAACGGATCTCTTAGGGTACCTGTCTCCTCGGACCACCCGATGTCAGGTATCCCAGCGTTTCTCAGCTTATGTTGACTTCATTACATCGTGCGTACACCGACTAAGTACAACAACATGTAGTCTTTGATTGTGTCGTAACATTTCGTTACAAGGAGGTTAATTTTTTTATTTTTATTTTTTTCTACCTGAGACACCAGTTTTCTTCGGTTGGTCCACTTATGAAGACAAGGGGTTTGTGACTCTGTTGATCCCCGACTGGGAGGTCAAACGATTTTTCAAACTCTTCCTCTGCGATTAAGGGTGGGTGCTTCGCTACGACTTCTACCTTCGGAGGCACCTGAAGGGTCTAATTCCCACACCGACTGACACCGTCACGGAGGACAGGATAGTCGTCTCCGTCCGGGCCCCGTCGGACCCAGAATCCTGAGCTCACACCTTACCTGACAACCGGTGTCCACGGATCGATAGGGATACGATACCTCGGGAGTCCTCGTAACTCGTATAGGTCAACCTATATAAAAAGTGTTAGACGTAATTTGGGACCCACGAGGAGGGGGTCGGGTTAACTAAAAGGAAAAAGAACTGAATAACATGATCGATCCTAAAAGTCACACTACAACTCATCTTCTTCATTCTGTCGAAAAAGGAACAATGATTTGGATCTTCTTTTTGTAGGTCACAAAGTAGTGACTTATACTACAATACCTACGTGAAACGATCCAAAGAGCATTAAAGTAGACGGATGTTGGAATAAAAAAACTTTAAACCCTTACATTACATACCGTTATCTATAATTTCATTTATAACAAAAAAGTAGAAACTTTTTTTGTTTCATTAATTCCGATTTCCTCCGGTACATAGGATTAGGTTATACCAACCACAG
Source organism: Capra ibex (assembly GCA_006410555.1). Taxonomy (NCBI): domain Eukaryota; kingdom Metazoa; phylum Chordata; class Mammalia; order Artiodactyla; family Bovidae; genus Capra; species Capra ibex. Next base: position 18,417,310 of record SJYO01014747.1, read on the forward strand.
GAATATTCTTCTCTAATCCTGTGTCTGTACGTGCCTCCGTCTACTGTTCTTCTGTGGTCCTCCTTTTCAGTCGTAGATGTTCGACTCCGTTCTCCGGAGTCTTCTCTCCTTGGGACCACTGTGGAATTAGAACCTGAGGGTCGGAGGTCTTGACACTTCGTCAGTAGTACGGACGACAGCTCCGGTGGGTCAGACGTCGCGAAGACCGTCGGGATCGTCTGCTTGTGTGGATAGGAGTCGGGGAGAAAACGGGAGTTCCAGGACTGTCGTCTCAACTGACGGGTTGACACTAGAGACTTTCGCAGGTTCAGAACTAAAAGTCAGGGAGGGAGAGATACGGATACAAAGTACTGGGGTCCTTTGGTCGAAGGGTTAGTCCCAGGTCGGTGCTTCTACGTTAGACCCCGGACAGGCGAACCAGTCGAGGACAGGGCCCGTATACGATCAGAGGAGAACGTTTTCTACCAATGTTCTCTTGTGTCTCTGGGTCCTCACACAAGTCGACCGTAGGGTTAACACTTACGGTGTCAGTGGCTGAAAAGGATCTCTTGAGTGGGACGACGAACGTCTTTCGTAATAAGATTCTTGGCATGCTTCGAGGTTCTGAAACCGGTGTACTACGTTTCTCGGTTGAGTAACCTTTTCTGGGGCTACGATCCTTTCAAACTCCCGTCCTCCTCTTCTCCGACTGTCTCCTACTCTGTCAACCTACCGTAGTAGTTGAATCACCTGTACTCAAACTCGTTTGAGACCCTCAATCACTTCCTGTCCCTTCGGACCGTACGACGTCAGGTACCCCAGTGTTTCTCAGCCTGTCCTGACCCACTGACTTGTTGCTCGAGGTTCGTAGTCCGCACCGATGGGTCTCTTGTTGTTTTCCGGTGGGGGAAGATGAGAGTGTTCGAGTACCCCCGACGCCGAACCACTCTAGTAGTACTACATTAAGACTGAAAGAGGTAGGTGTTTACGTCGCATACTTTCTCCGTCAAGAAGGAAGGACTTCTGGGGTGTGGGGCAGTCGCTAAACAGAGACGGAAAGCTTAAAAAGGGTACTTTCTTGATAGAGAAACCAGAAGACCCTCTGTCAGTTGAGGGAGGGGACGATTCGGTGTGGTTCTAGGCAAACTTTAGTGACTGTCTACACCTCCTTTTCAGGTTCTTTCTTCTTAAGGAACTACGTCGTGGTTGGGATGTCTCTTAAACGAATTTTTCCTTGTTTGGTGTCTCTTTCTCCTCCGACCGTCTTGGTCCCTCGAAGAGGGTCTTGGTCCCTCGAATGTGAAGTACTAGAACTTGCACCCTGAACCGTGTGTGGTCAGGACGTGGTCTCTACGGACGACGGGGGGCACCCCGCTTCACTCCCACCGACGGGAGTCGGAGGAACTTCCTTCCTTCGAGGCCCAGTAGAGTAATGATCCCGACGACGGCTGGGGACTCCCCAGGGGGAACTCGACTGGGGGATTTTAGGTCGGGGACACTGTTCCTTCGTCTACGACGGTGGGTCACGAGGAGAACTTCCGGTTCCTCATAAAAAGATGCAGCAACTATATAAACGAAAAGGGAGTTAATTTAACGACATTTTCCCCCCACATCCAATTTCGGTAAACTCGGTAAAAATAAGTCGATTTAATGTGACCTACCGAGTAAATTACTTGAAATTACTTCGGTTTTACGAAAGAGATTAGTTTAGAGTTCACTGCACTGACCACAGAACTGGACTCTAGTCCTCTGACCTCCGTCGAACAGGTGTCCGGACCCCGACTCGATTTGGGACCCAAAGGGTCTCTTGCAAGGACCCTTCGGCTCCAGAAGACATACGGTTACCCATAATGTTCCGGTTTTAAAAGTACAACGAACTTTTTGAACCGTGATTTACTTTAATTTGTCCGAATAAATGACGTCTTGAAGAGTCTTGAAAATGGTTCACTTCCTAGACTGGGTAGCTCAGAGGTTTAAACAACAACAAGAACAAATCGACGAGGTAGCACAGACTGAGAACCGCCGCGGTACCTGACACCGGGTGGTCCGAGGAGACAGGTACCCTAAGAGGTCCGTTCTTATGACCTCACCCAACGGTAAAGGAAGAGGTCCCCTAGAAGGACTGGGTCCCTAACTTGGATTCACAGGATTTAATCGTCCACCTAAGAGATGGTGACTCAGTGGACCCTTCGGGGAGAGTTTGAATGACCTAGGGTCTTGGAAGAAGTTCTTTACAGTACGTTTTTATTAGTGACGTGTTTTATATGAATCTCGACCCCAGGGGTTTGAGGCCCTAGATTATGGATTACTAGACTCCGTCTCTACTTCGTTATTATTATCTTTATTTCACGTGTTATTTACATTACCCGAACTTAGTAGGACTTTGGTAGGGGGAGTTGGAGGCCAAACACCCCTTTTCACAGAAGGTACTTTGGGTAGAGACCACGGTTTTTCTGATCCCTGGTGACTACTCTCTTTACTACCAGTTTTATTCTTCATATACAAACCAGGAATAGGTGTCAAGGACTGTGTCTCGAGGGTTTGGGAACAATGAAGAAATTCCTGTCTATTTGTCCTCGTGGAAAACAATATTCTGAGTCAGAGGACCGAAGTCAAGGACTTTGACGAAGTCTCTCACTTCACTGAAACGATGACGATTCAGCGAAGTCAGCACAGACTGAGACACGTTGGGGTCTCTATCGTCGGGTGGTCCGAGGGGGCAGGGACCCTAAGAGGTCCGTTCTTGTGACCTCACCCAACGGTAACGGAAGAGGTTACGTACTTGCACTTTTCACTTTCACTTCAGTGAGTCGTCACGGGGTGAGGATCACTGGGGTACCTGACGTCGGATGGTCCGAGGAGACAGGTACCCTAAACGGTCCGTTCTCATGACCTCACCCCACGGTAGCGGAAGAGGGAAATCTTTAGGGACTTTCTATACGTGGACCAACAGTCCCCTTAGTTGATACTTATCTCCCAACCTTGAAGATCAGGGTGGGGACTAGAGGTCACTCCCCCCTCCTGTAGACAGTGGTTGCCGGTTACTACAGTACTTCGGGGACATTTTGGGGTCTTCCCATCCTAAACCCCAACCCTTTGGTCTTATGAAGATACACAGTGGTACAGTTCGACGTTTGCGGTACCCCTGTCTCCAAGGGAACAAATCCTGAAGCAAGAGGTATAGAGAAATAGGTCGACGATTAAAAAAATTTATCAATAATTAAGCCGACGCGGTCTAGAATCAACACCGTCCGTCCTAGTAATCAACTCCGTACACTTGAATCGACATCATATACCCGAGATCAAGGGACTGGTTCCTAACTTGGGTCCAGGGACGTGACCTTCGCACTTCAACATTGGTGATCTGGTGGTCCCTGCAGGGGTAGACCGACAACCCAACATAGGAAATTACAGGAAACGTTATGTGGTGACTAGATCTCTCATTTTCTCAAAGAACTCAAGACACTCGGTGTGATCGTTTAACTAGTTTGGATTCCTCACCCAGCAGCTTGGAGACTAAAGATCGGACACCGAGTCTTTGGGTCCACTGTGGGACCTGAACGTTAATGGTAGACATCACCTCCCACCACACCACCCTGACTTGGGAATTAGACATATCAGACTACGATAAAACCCCATCTATTACAGTCTTAACTCAACTTAACACTCTGGGAGTCGACCACTGGGTCTTAACGAACTACCGCCCCTTTCAGTGTACAATCTTAACCTACGTCTAAGTAATTGGTAACTCACGGTTCCAGTCGTTCGACACTAACACCCGGTCGTGAGACGAAAACATTTATTTCAAAATAATATTCTGTCGGTACAGGTAAATAAACGTGTAACATTCGAAGAGAGATCACCGAGTTTACCATTTCTTGGGTGGACGTTACGTCCTCTGGTCCAAGGTAAGGACCCAACCCTTCTAAGGGACCTCTTCTCTTCCCGATGGGTGAGGTCATAAGAACGGACCTCTTAGGGTATCCTGACCACCCGATGTTAGGTACCCTCACGTGTTTCAACCTGTAATGACTCCCTCATTCGTACTCACCTGATACAGATGCCAGGTCCACCCTATTTATAGAAGGTTCTACAGGTGTCGGATTCGACGCCTTAGACACTTATGGAGTCGAAGATCCCGTTTTTTCTGAAACGTCTACACTAATTGTCATACTTAACTCTACTCCTTTAATGGAAATTAATAGGACACCGGGGTCTCATTGGTGTCTCCAGGAATTTCCACCTTCTCCCTCCGTCTCCCAAGTTCTCCCTACGTTGTGTCTTCTTTCGTGTCTCCCTACATTACGCCCCCTCCCCCAGTTTTCGGTTCTGTACGTGTGTCAGAGCTCGTCGACCTTCTACGTCACTTTACCTAAGTGGGGATCTCCGGGGTCTTCCCTTGGGTCGGAACAGTTGTGGAACTCAGGTCGGGTCCCTCTGGGCACACCCTGGACATTGGCTGTCTCACATTCTTTTAGTGAAACAGAAATTCGGTTCAGGTGTCGTTGAACAGTGTGGTCGTTTTCTTTTGTTTGTGTCCAGGGAAGACGTGATGTCGTCGTCCCGATTCGGCGACACTGTCTCTGGCTTTCCGGGAGTTTCAGATTTTATAACTCATACGCCAGGGACCACCGAGTCTGTCATTTCTTAGACGTCACGTCCTCTGGGTCCAAGCTAGGAACACAGTCCTTCTAGGGGATCCCCTCCTTTGCCGTTGGGTGAGGTCATAAGACCGGACGCCTTAGGGTACCTGTCTCCTCGGGCCCCCGATGTCAGGTAACTAGTGTTTCTCAACCTGCACTGAATCGTTACTTTGTTGTTTTGGGGTCTTTTCCGGACTTTCAGTCGAAACGAGGAAGTGAAGTAACGAAGTATGGTCTGGACCTCACAGTGGCTCTGATAAGACCCCCTAAATGAGGGATCCTCAAAGAAAAGTCTGTTTAATTGTCTTTCGATTAACGGAACTTCATGCACTCGTCAGTGACCTCGGGACCCGTCCGTATCGGGCCGCCGGTGTCGGACGTCTGCGTCCGTAAAGGTCGTCATCGGGTGAGTCCCCGTCTCGTCCGACCGGACCGACCCCTCGTGGGGGTGGGGTTCTCTCCGAGGTCAGGTACCTCCTACTACACCACTACCTCCGGTTTCGTAGTGTGGGTGACAAATGAGGTCTCGACAGCACCGTCCTCTTTTCGTTTCTACGTCCCTCGTAGACACTCTTTTGGACCTTTGTCGCTAGTCAGACGGGAGACGTAGGAGCCCAAGGTGTAGGTGCTTAAATTGGTTGGTACCTACCTTAAGTGTCGACCAATTTAGTCACCTACGTCTTGAACGTGTATGGCTCCCGTCCGCCACGATACGACAAAGTGTTTCTCCTCGACTCGTAGGAGCCTCAGACCTTATTCCGGTCTCAGACCTTAGTAAGGGGGATCTACTATGACTCCCTACTTATGACGTCTCTGATTCTCACTTCGTCCCTGACAACTCCCTCCTCCCCAGGTCTCCACTCGGACCACGTCCGAGACGGACCCGTAGATGCACTCTACGACAGTCCTGGTCCCTTTGGACTCAGGTTCCCTCCGTCCACCCCTCCCTCTGGCCGTCCCCGTCCTTCCGGTACGACGAGGAGTTCTACGTCTTTCGTGGAAGGACGATTAATGGACCATCGGTCCGGTCAGTGGACAGGAGTAAGACTCTAGATGAAACCCCTAAATTCCCTTTAAATACTGTCAGGGAACCTGTCGTTCCTCTAGTTTGGTCAGTTAGGATTTCCTTTAGTTTGGACTTATAAGTGACCTTCCTGACTACGACTTCGACTTCGAGGTTATGAATACTGTGGGCTATGTTTCTCGACTGAGTGACCTTTTCTGGGACTACAACCCTTTCTGACTCCTGTCCTCCTCTTCCCCTACTGTCTCCTACGCTACTAACCTATCGTAGTAACTGAGTGACCTGTACTCAAACCCGTTTGAGACCTTCGTCACTCCCTGTCCCTTCGTACCACACGACGTCAGGTACCCGAGTGTTTCTCAGTCTGTACTAAATCACTGACCTGTTGTGTACCGAGAGAATTTTAACACTCGTTTTTCAACGAAACCCGGAAAAATATGTCTTTAGTCTAATCCGACTGTACCGTAGGGTTGGGAGGAAGTTCTACTCGTGAACTTCTTTGTGTCCGGTCCACACCTAAACTCTTTTCGTAGACGTCTCTCCAAAAGGTTGACCCATAGTCGTAGTGGGCCTCCGAACATTTGGTCTGTCGGTCCGAGGTGGAGGGAGGTCTCTAAGACTGAGTCCGGTTCTTAAACGTAAAGGTCCGTCGAGGGTTCCCTACGACTACAACAACCAAACCCTTCAAATGAAGTTCTCGGTGACTAGATCACTTCAAAACGAAAGGGTCACTCAAATGAAATGTGCATGCGACAGTGAGTCAGCACAGACTGAGACGCTGGGGTACCTGACATCGGGCGGTCCTAGCAGACAGGTACCCTAAAGGGTCCGTTCTTATGGTCTCACCCAACAGTAAAGGAGAAGGTCCCCTAGAAAGGTTGGGTTCCTAACTTGAGTACAGAGAGTGTAGAGGACGTGACCATCCACCTAAGAAATGGTGACTCGCTGGACCCTCATGGATAGTTTAGGATGACCGACGTTTCCAACCTGCTAGTTTGTATGTGTTCTTTTAATCCTACATTTCTCTGTGAGACAGTCCTCGATTCATTAAGGATATTTCCGAGGATCCTTGTTTACAGTAACAAGTATCGATCCTTCCCCTGAATCGGTAAGGGCGGACGTTAAACCACCTCCTAGCGGTTGCCCCTCTACGGTGACTCTTCAGACCTCTTCCCGACAGTGGTGTGGCCTTTAACTACCTTTACTTGTTTAACCTAGTTTCACGGAGGACCTAAACGTCCGACTTAGACAGACGAAGGGGATGGGGGTGGGGACCGGGGAGAGGAATCGTCCTAAAGACTCGCACCCTGGGTCCAAATGGTGGACCTCCAACAAAATCCCTTTGGGGGTACCCCTGAGGGAGGTCCTTCCTCCCGAAAACTTTGAGGTACGGACCTCTGGGACCTCCTACTCCCCTTTTCACTCTCAGTCACTTCCTCTATGTTCTTTGCCCGGACACCTTTCCCTCGTCTCTTTCTTGTTCCCCTGTCTTGGTGTCGGAGGTTTGGTTGCTCACGTTAGGGTCCGACCCCGACCCCTCGTGTCGCTCACCTTCCCGGTGGTCCCGCTCCCACGTCTCCCACCACGACCCGACCCTTTCCGTCCGCCGTCCGTCCACCGTCCGTCCGCGTACCGTTGTCGTCCGGTCTCGGTGTGACGTCCTCTTTACTAACACGGACACCGAGACACGGTTTCCGGTGCGAGGACCGACGGACTCCTCACCGGGAGACCTCCTCGAACCTCTAAAAGATCCGCGAACCTCGTGTGACAGTAGCTAATCCCTGTTGACCGATTGACTCTGGTGAGAGACCTCACCGGTCCCGTCTTGTCTCCACTGAGACGACTGTTGCCGGACACCCGAAACCCGAAGATACTTGGTCTCGTCGAGTCTAAGGGAGGGTGAGGGACAGGGAGGGGGAGGGCCTGGTGTCTGACGTCTTTATTCCTCGACTTCTACGACGGACGGGTCGCAGACCGTCTCGGGTCTCCTGTTTGCTTACGGTGACCACGAGTCCCGGAGAAGGAGACGGGCCAGACCGGTCCTCCGAGTCAGTGTTTCTTGTAGACTCCTTGACCCATTGTCTAATTGAAAATTCTACCTCAAACGTGGCTGTCGACAGTCCCTCGGGGACCAGTCGGGCACACTACCTCTGGGAGTAGTACAGGACCGACGTGACGAGACACTTCGGTTTAGACAGCCCGTCCGTCTCTGAGAGGTTCACACCAGGGGTCTGGTCGTCGTCGTCGTAGTCACACCTGAACCTTTACGTGTAAGGGTCCCGGGGGTGGGGTCTCGACGACTCCTTCCGTGAGCACCCCAAGTGGGCCGCAGGACACAACATAGTTCGTGAGGTCCACTGCGACTGAGTCCGATTTCACACTCTTGACGACCGAATGACCATTCATCGGGTCTGAGCTCAGTCTGGTAGTCCGATCTTCGACCCACCTAGACCGGGAGGGTCTAACCTACTAAGAAGGACTTTTTCAATGACTTGGAGAGACCCAGAGTCAGACACGTAGGTTTGATGTCTTCAGTTTTCGTCTTCCGAATTTCTCGTCGGACGTTTTAGTTCGACTTAATCACGTACACAGGGTTTTTGTCAAGAACCGAGTATCGTACATGAGCTACGGACCGACCCCAGTAACTCGATAACGTCCACCATCATTACTATCCTCGAGTGCACGGGTCACCAGGAGTGAGACCCGACCGTGAGAAATTTCTGACACGTATATTATCGGGTTGGGGTGTGACATTGTTGGTGATTCTGAAGGGACCACCGAGTCACCATTTCTTAGACGGACGGTTACGTCCTCTACACCCAAACTAGGGTCTCAATCCTTCTAGGGAACCTCTTCCTTTACTGTTGGGTGAGGTCATAAGAACGGACCTATTAGGGTACCTGTCTCCTCGGACCGCTCGATGTAGGTTCCCCAATGTTTCTCAGTCTGTGCTGACTCGTTGATTTGTGTGTGTAATACTTGGTCGTTGTGAACACTGATTCTTAAAATTTATTCTAAGAAGTCGTTGCTGGGTTCAGAAGAGAGGGTCTACGAGACTTCGTCGTTGTAGGATCGTGTGTCCTATCTTCCGAAGATCTGCAAAGACAGAAACGAGTCGGTGAAAGATCGATATATTAAGAACCAACCGAGGGAAATGGTGGTACTTATGACCTCACCCATCGGTAAGGGTTGAGGTCCCCTAGAAGGGCTAAGTCCCTACCTTGGGTCCTTGTTTTAGAGATGGTGTAATCTTTCACTCTTAATTGATTATGTGTGCCTGTGTCACGGGCTGCATCCGTGACTTATCTTTGCTCGATAATAATGAGCATCTCTGAGTTCCCCTTTTTCGACTACTGCACTGTTGACACTTGTTTCACCCCCCAGGTGGTCCCCTCCCCCTACGTCCCACGTCGGGTGCGAGTTAAAGGGTTTAAGAACCTTCTTTTCTCCGTGCACCTCCCTTGGTAGTGGCGTCTTCGTCGTTTTGTTCTTTTGAGCGTGGGCCGTTGCGCGAGTCGTCTGCGACGATTTACCAAAGGTTAATTAATTGACTAATGTACTATCTTGTCTTCCCCTAAGCTTTCTCGCGACAACTGGAAATTCTTATTAATTATAGTAGTCCTATCGTTTGGGTAGGTTCCTTTTATTACTCCTTGTAAAAGTATAATGTAAGTTTTCGAGACCTACCGCTTCGTCTACCCGGAATAGCTTCGTTATGGGCCCGAGGGAGGGGGACGTGACCGAAGGACAGATGGGTAGTGGAGGGTAGCTCCGAGAAGGGGATCTAGGCCTCTGAAGGTCCGCCGGGTCCCTCTGGACACTCGGAGGGTGGAGACGTGTGCTGTCACCGACGGGGCCACGTCAGAACACCGACGAGACAAACGGGTAACTGTTATCGTCTCCTTCCTCCCGTCCCACTTTTGGATGGGGAGTAGTGGTTTGTCCTGCGCCCGTCCCCACCCGCTACGAGTCGATGGGGAAGTCAGTTTGACTCCTAGACCTTCAGAGAAAGGGATGGTTCGTGAGACGGTCCCAGTGGGGGTCGTTCGGAGGACGGAGGGCAGTGTGTGACATTAAGGGGGTAGTGTCTGGACTACCTAATCTGCTATAAGATAAAAAAAAATTAACCTCCTATTAACGAAATGTTGCAACGTAACCAAAGACCGTATGTCGCACATAGTCAACATTGATATATGCGTCAATGGTGGTGTCTCGTGGCTCGACTCGAGGGTCGTCGAAGGGTGATCGACAGATAAAGTGTGTACCATCACTTATCACTTATTTACAGTTACGAAGAAAGAGTCAAGCAAGGTGGGAGAGGAAGGGGATAACACAGGTGTCCAGACAATGTGTCTCACTTCATTCGGTCTTTCTATTTTTGTTTGTAACATATAATTACGTACATATACCTTAGATCTTTTTGCCGTGACTATTCGGATAGACGTCCGTTCCTTACCTCTGTATCCGTATCTCCCCTGAACATCTGCTAGACCAACACTCCAGCCTCTGTGTGACAGAATCAGTGTTCAGATAAGGGTCGTAGACCTTATTTGACAGACGGGACCCGTCCGAAGGAACTGTAGACCGAGGAGAGTCTTACAGACCATGTACGGAGTAGTGGGAGGTACCGAGGGATTTCACAGGGAGGAGATTCGTCGGAAGGATTGGTGGTAGAGGTGTACACGTGCCTCTTTCGTAACAGACCTCTACCACCAATCCTTCCGACCAATCTCCTGCCTGTAAAATCCCTCAGTACCTCCCACTACTCCGTACATGGTCTTTAAGAATCTCCTCGGTCTACAGTATCGTAGAATCCCGAAGGGAGTATCGAGTCAACCATTTCTTAGACGGACGTTACGTCCTCTGGAACCAAGTTAAGGACCCAGCCCTTTTAGAGGACCTCTTCCCTATCCGATAGGTGAGGTCATAAGAACCCGAAGGGACCACCGAGTCGACCATTTCTTAGGTGGACGTTGAGTCCTCTAGACCCAAATTAGGGACCCAACCCTTCTAGAGGACCTCTTCCCCTTCCGATGGGTGAGGTCATAAGACCGGACCTCTTAAAGTACCTGACATATCAGGTACCCCAGCGTTTCTCGACCTGTGTTGACTCGCTGAAAGTGAAAGTAAAGTATCGTAGTATATTACACGGATAGTTGTGAGACCGAGTGAAAATCTGTCGTCCGTAGGAATAAAGGACAGAGAAACATATGGACTATGTTCGTCTTATGGACCATATGTGGACCATCCACGAACCATTTATAAACAACTTACTTGGGTTCCTATTCACTTACGTTAAACAGACTTTCTTCCGTTTGGATGTTTTGTAAGGGAAAAGGAATATATAGACGTTCTTATGTTCTAATTAAGTAAGTGATTCCTGACTGCTGTCCACTGGTGTGTCGTTCCACATGGGTCTGTCGGGGTCAAATATGGACACTAGGACCTTAGTGTAGGGTAATCAAGGGGACGACGAGAGTCTTGTAGGGTCAAACCCGCTATTAACATTATTTAAGAATGAGACACAGTGCGGGAGAAGATCCACAACGAAGTGTTGGGTCTTGTTTTTTCGACTCGTTGAAGAGATTTGTTTTGTTCGAAATCGGAGTACCGTCGAAAATGAGGTAACTTTCCATTTGGGGTGGGGAGGTAGTGATCTGTGTACGACTAGACCTTGGGTCAGAGACGGTCCGTTCCGATCCGTGGCCTCGCACCTCATTTGTTCTGTACAAGGGGGTGGGGAAGTAACTATTGTAAAGGTCTACTTAAGTCCCTTTCCCTGGGCAGACTGTTTCAAACGAACACCGAGTCTTAACCTTAAAAAGACGTAACAGAATTTGAAGAGGACCGGGGTGTCCCAACACTCTACGTCAGTCGGACCGGTGTCACAGGTGTAGACACGTACAGTCGACCGGGTGCGACCCACAGGAACATATTTTGTAGAACAAAAAAAGATTAGGAATTTTTCCCGTTCATTGAAATAAAAGTTCTTTCAGGTCTCGACGTTTATAATCTTTGAGTTCTCTTGTTAGTAGTCTTGGGGTACTGGGACTCCTGTGGGTCAGGGTTGGAACTACGGGGAAAAGTAAAGGGTCAAATAGGTAGAAACGTGTCTGGAGAGGGTAGGAAGGAATAGGATTTAGTAACGTCTCAAGTCCTGGATGTTAATAGAGATAAAGGTTTCGAGTACACCAAAAAGGAAGGTGATTTTAAGAGGCCCAGTGGTGAGATAGGAGGAACCAAAGTCTTCACGACCGGAGGAGAGAGTGGAACGACCTGACGGAGAATGTCGGAGAGACGACTCGATGTCGGTATCCTTCTCCGGTCGACGGGGGTAGGTCGGTGGGGTGGGGGTAGAGCCAGAGTAAAGGTCATAGTCGACTTTTGTAGAGAAAAGAGGAAAATTAATATGAAGAGGTTGAACGAACGAGCGAGACAACAACCGGAGTACTGAGTCCCGAAATTAAATAAGTGGTTTGTTACAGTAATGTGGTGACAAAAGACATTAAATATGGTACGTGTCAGAAAACCAGAGATAACAGGTTAAGACGTTTTACAAACTTTCTTCGTCCCGAACAAGGATAAGTGGTACACGAGGGAGGACGCCTCTGGGCTGTCTCAGGTACCCCTGAATGCCTTCCTTCTCTACTTTACTCTTGAGAATATGAGTTAAGTACCTTGGGTCTTAGGTGGGAGGGAGGTGAACCAAGGTACATCCCACCTTGTCGGAGGTTCCCCGACAAAGAAGTGGAAGAGGGTCCGACGTACTCCGACGCTAGATTCGACCTTCCCACCCGTAAACGGATGTCTCTGTTCCGTGACAAAAATTAACCTCATATCAACGAAATGTTACAACACAATCAAAGACGACACGTTGTTCCACTTAGTCGACATTCATATGTATGTGAGGAGGGTAAATTCGGAGGGAGGGGGGCGTCAGAGTGTGGGAACAGGGTATGGAGAGCCACGGGTGTCTCGTGGTCCGACTCGAGGGACACGATACGTCGAGCACCTCACACGCATGCGGTCGCGATGGGAGGGGTGAGCAGGGTGAAGGGGAAGGGGCGGACACACGTACCTAGGCAAAAGGTACAGACCCAGAGGTAAGGACGGGACCTAGATTTGTCTCTGAATCTCTTTGCTCCCTCTCTTCTTGTCTCCCTTTCTTGTGAGCACGGACTCAGACTGTTTCCGACCGTATGGGTCCCCGCTGGCAGACGTGGTCTTAAAAAAATACGACCGTCGAGAAAAGTGTCTCACCTTCTGTATCAATCGTGAAACTAGTGGTAGTGACAATCAATTTATTTTCGTGTGTCCATTTAAAATGACTTACCAGACTTAAAGTATTTAGAACGTAACTTGTCCCACGGTTTCAGTTGATTAAGAAAAAATAAGACCGTGCTGATATCGACTGGAGCCGAATTAAATTTGGTACTCGAAATTCTGTTTTCGTTTATTAATTAATTGAACGATTAGTGAAAAGGGGTGATACCCTTAAAAAAAAGTCTTAGTAATTGTTATTAGTACACTTATTTGCTTTCTTTTAACCCTATGTCTTTATCAAAGGACTTTTTCTCTTGATTATCCACTGTAAATAACTCACGAACAATTCTTGATTAGTGATTTCTATAATCTATAATTTCTACAATCGGGTGACTTAGAAAGAGTTTTGGAAAATACCGGGTGTAATAACGATGCTAAACGAGAGTAAATTTTTTTGTTTTGTTTTACACCGAATCTCCAATCCATCGATCAAGTTCCAGTGTTTCGGTCATTACAATTTTCTCGTGGACTTACTAATACAGACTAAGGTCTTAGGTACGGGAATCGTGTGATGACCTCACACGTGGACACACACCACACACTCACACATGTATGTGTGTGTATAGTCGGTCTTCCACACTGGAGGTCGACCCTGAAACACAGTACGGAAGGCTACTTTCGGAAGGTTCTTGCTTTCGTGTAACAGTGTATCCTGTTTGGGGACAACAGTGTGTCCTGTTTGGGTATTGAGTCGGTCGAGACGACAAAGAGTGTGTCAGATATAGGAGACTGAGAAAGAGACTCTTCCGTGCACTGTGAACACGAACGAGTCCCGGGGGCGAGTTGTCTTTGTCTTGTCAGAACCGGTCTCGCTACCCGTGTCGTTTGGACTTGGTGTCCGGGGTCCTCGAGACGGGACTTTCTTTCTTAGGGTGAGGTCGAAGGGTAGAGGAAGGGTCAAGGCACCAGAATCTACTACGCGATCAAGTCCCATCGGGGCGGTATTTAGTGTTCAGGCATAAGGGAGGCATACCCCAGACCACCCCCTCTCCTCGGATCTGTTCGTGTGGAAAGAGTGTAGAGGAGGAGACGAACCTAGACCTGGGGTGACCGTTCCGACCGTTTCTCGTCCGGTCGACAGGTGGTGTACGCGATCCGAGAAGGACTCACGGCGTACCGTGAATTCCTGGGTCCACTCACTGACACTACTATGATCTCTCTTCTATGTCCCCCCCTAGTCTGACCCTCGAAGAGAGACCTCTCGACAAGAGTCGAGAAAGACCTTTCGGGTTCTCCCGAGGAACCCAAGACCGGTACCACGACTTAGGGGTCCCTCACCCTGTACCTCCGACTCTTGTACTATTCGTTTTAGTCACTATGACTCTTCTATGGTCAGAGGGACGGTTCTTCTTTGTTAAAAGAGTACAAGTAAAACCCCTTTCAACCCTAGGACTGGTGGGAGTCTATTCACTCAAACGGAAACGTGGTACTATCTTGTTGTCGTTGTTTTTGTCATTTAAGACTTCGTCTGTAAAGTTGGGCAAGGTCATAAGAACGGACCTCTTGGGGTACCTACCTCCTCGGACCGCCCGATGTCAGGTGTCCCAGCGTTTCTCAACCTGTGTTGACTCGCTGAAGTGAAAGTGAAGTAAAGTATAGAAATCGACACATTGGAACCTGTTCTATGTAATTGGAGAGACTCGGGATCTCAAGAGTAAACATTTTGTCTTTCTTATAAGGAATAAACTCGTTCTAATGACAACCTTCTCACGGATCTTGTCTCGAATTGTGTTATTTACAAAGAAGAGAAAAAGAGAACCGAAGTAAGGGACAAACGAACATTGGCACTCGCGTGGTGTGTGTGTGAAGTACTCAAAGAGGGAGAAGGATATATTATAACGAACATACGATTCAGTAAAGTCAGTACGTCTGAGAAACACTGGAATACCTGACACCGGGTGGTCCGAGGGGACAGGTACCCTAAGAGGTCCGTTCCTATGACCTCACTCAACGGTACAGGAAGAGGTCTCCTAAAAGGGTAGGTTCCTAGTTTGGACTCAGAGACTGTAGAGGACGTAACCGTCGGTGGACCCTTTGGTATATTATAATGAATAGAAGGAAGTTTCTGCGTGAATTCTGGGTCCAGGAAGAAGTTAGGACCACCCGATGTCAAGTACCCCAGTGTTTCTCAGTCTGTATTGACTTGACTGACTCGTCCGTACGTTCCTAGGTTGATGGTGGTATAGCGGTAATTGTGACACAACCATACACAAAGGGTACAGTGTTTTTTTCACTTTACTTGTCGTTCCACCACTAACTAGATACCACTCAGAGTCTCGTGGTAGTCCTGGGACTCCACTTAGGGGAGGACCCCTAGTCGCCGCTGAATACTTTGTCGTGTCACATCGTCTTTTCTGGTCCTTGAACCTCAGTACACGTCCAGGACTAGGTATGAAGTGACGAAGGTCGAGACCCCGGAACCGGTTAAGTGGGAGAGTCAAAGAAGTCGTTATTTTACTCCTACTATCATTAACGGTGAAGTGGAATTATGATGCATAATTTACTCTACCATGAAAAATCTTCACCATATTTCGTGACGTCGGTACAACCAATACTCTGGTATAATAAGTCCTTAGTCCGTAATCAGTATTTTCCTTTACATGTGGTAAGTACTCTTTGCGACCCGACCTTCTTCGTGTCCGACCTTAGTTCTAACGGGCCTCTTTATAGTTATTGGAGTCTATACGTCTACTGTGGTGGGAATACCGTCTTTCACTTCTCCTTGATTTTTCGGAGAAGCACTTTCACTTTCTCCTCTCACTTTTTCATCCGAATTTCGAGTTGTAAGTCTTTTGCTTCTAGTACCGTAGGTCAGGGTAGTGAAGTACCCTTTATGTACCCCTTTGTCATCTTTGTCACAGTCTGAAATAAAACCCCCCCGAGGTTTTAGTGACGTCTACCACTAACGTCGGTACTTTAATTTTCTGCGAATGAGGAACCTTCCTTTCAATACTGGTTGTATCTATCGTATAAATTTTCGTCTCTGTTATGAAACGGTTGTTTCCAGGTAGATCAGTTCCGATACCAAAAAGGTCATCAGTACATACCTACACTCTCAACCTGATACTTCTTTCGACTCGTGACTTCTTAACTACGAAAACTTGACACCACAACCTCTTCTAAGAACTCTCAGGGAATCTGACGTTCCTCTAGGTTGGTCAGGTAGGATTTCCTCTAGTCAGGACCCACAAGAAACCTTCCTGACTACGATTTCGACTTTGAGGTTATGAAACCGGTGGAGTACGTTTCTCAACTGAGTAACCTTTTCGGAGACTACGACCCTCCCTGACTCCCATCCTCCTCTTCCCCTGCTGTCTCCTACTCTACCGACCTACCGTAGTGGCTGAGCTACCTGCACACAAACTCACTTGAGGCCCTCAACCACTACCCGTCCCTCCGGACCGCACGACGCTAAGTACCCCAACGTCTCAGCCTGTGTTTACCCGTTGACTTGACTTGACTTGACCGTGGTACGTACTGTCACTGTCGGGGTGAGATACAGGTGGACGTCCCGGGGTCTGTCTGTGTACGTGAGTAAAGTGTCTACGGACGTACGTACGAGGCAGAGATTCAGTACAGGTCGTGAAACACTGGGGTACCTGACGTCGGGAGACCCGAGGACACAGGTACCTTAAGGGGTCCGTTCTTATGACCTCACCCGACATTAAAAGAAGGGGTCCCCTAGAAAGACTGGGTCCCTACCTTGGACGTAGAGGATATGACCGTCCACCTAAGAATTGGTGACTCGGTGGTCCCTTCTGGGAGTGTCTCCGAATCCCTCTGGATTCTCCACGAATCGTAAAAGATCTACGTAGTCACTTTCACACCCAGGTCCAGTCATCTTTACACGAAGACAAATCAGTGAGTCAGTACAGGTTGAGAAACACTGGGGTACCTGATAGCGGACGGTCCGAGGACACAGGTACCCCTAAGAGGTCCGTTCTTATGACCTTACCCAACGGTAAGGGAAGAGGTCCCCTAGCAGGGTTGGGTTCCTAACTTGAGCCCAGAGGGTGCAACGTCCGTCTAAGAAATGGTAGACTCGGTAGTCCCTTCAGGTTTTTAAGAACTCACCAATCGGATAGGGAAGAGGTCCTCTAGAAGGACTGGGTCCTTAGCTTGGTCCCAGAGGACGTAACGTCCGTCTAAGAAATGGTTAACTCGATGGTCCCTTCGAGGGTTATCTTTATTCGAGGTAGTTTAAAACCACATTAGGTTTCTTTTCTGGATTATATACATTCTTGGACGATACTCAGTCCTGAAATTTTCGTAATAGAGTAGACTCAGGGTTCTAGTCGGATACTCCCTCCACTAAAATAGCGGTCTCTTTCTTAGTCGAGTCTCTAGTCTACTTGAAGTGACTTCAGAACGTCGACCAGTCGTCAGTTCGACCCTTACCTCGGGTCAAGGTTGACCGAGATCAGGAGCCCAGGAGTTGTGTTGTAATGGGAGAAGAGTTCCGAATTGACCTTACTCCCACCAATCACCAGTTCTTTTAGGATCACGTTGGTCGGGGCACGGAGACTTTTGTGGATGTTTTTTACAACTACCAGAAACTTTTCTGTTCGCACCTCTGATGGGACCACCAGGTCAACAACTCTTAGGCGGAACGTTGAGTCCACTGAGTCAAGTTAGGGGCGAACCCCTTGAATCTGAGGGTGTACGATGTCTCGTTGATTCGGGCACACGGTACTGTCTTCTAGGACTCACTACGGTACTTCTACGTTGGTTCTTGACTACGTCGGTTTATTTAAGTAAATTTTTTTCTGGTAGCACCCTAATGTTCCTACGGGTCAGGGTCGACCGTTCGCTTCGAAGGGTCTCTGACAACTCCAGGGTCCTCTCTGGACGGGGGTACGCTCTCTGTCTCCTGTTCTCCTTATTCCTTCCTACCCTCCTCTCCCCATCTCCTCTCTCTTCCGACGACCCTTTACGCTAATAATTATAAAGTTTACCTCAAGACTGACGAATTCGAAATAAATTCTTGTACGAAGTGACATATTAATGTTCCGGAATTAAACAAAAGAAAAGGCGTGTTATTTATTCCTCGTGTACCAACGAGAAACGTTTGTGGTGGGAGGGACCGTAGCCGTCTCTGAGGACTAACGTCTGTCTGTCGACCGTGAGTCTCCCCGTCGGGGTGACGGCGGCCCTCCCCCACTCGATGGACTGTGGACCCTGTGTTGGACCGAGAGGTCTACACCTTTTTCTGTTCCCTGATTCCACGGTAAGTGAAAACCTCCTTCTACGACCCCACCGCCCACCCACCCACTCCAGTAGGGAGACTAGGAGGGGAACCTCGTCCGTAAAGACCCCCGTTGCCGAAAACTCACTGTGGCTGTGTCATACCTTGGTCTGAGTTGTTCGTAGTCTCCTCCAACTAGTCTAAGAGTGTCCGTCTTCGAATGAAAGATAACGGGTTACCGACCCGGGCTGTACGGAGACCCGAAGTCTCGATGGGTCACTCCTTTCCCTTTGTTTACTACTACGTCGGGAAGATAGCTCAGTGAGTAAGTAAGTAGGTGACTCCGCGGACGGTACACAGTCCCCGACGGTTCCTGACCCATGGCCTACCATCTCCTCCCTCCGTCCTACTGATAGAAGTCCCTCGAAAGTCGGGTCCTCTCTGTTGTTTGTAGTGTCTTGACCCCGAAGGGTCCCTCGAGTCTACCATTTCTTAGACGGACGTTACACCCTCTGGGCCCAAGTTAGGGACCCAGCCCTTCTAGGGGACCTCTTCCCTTACCAGTGGGTGAGATCATAAGAACAGGTCTCTTAAGTGTCTTGATTTTCTATTAATAAGTTAAGGTTACATACAAAATATTCTGTTTACAGGACCTTCTTTTTCTTGTCCCGGGATTCTTTTCACTACCCTTGTCGTGAACTCCGTCCTCAACCCCACCCCAGTATTTTTCGAACGAAAGTTAGGCAATAGCTCGACCTTGACCTTCCTTCCCATTCTCGATTGATTTCTCGGACCCCCGACCTACTTTCAGAGGGTGGGTTCCCTCTGAACGTTATAAAGTTTCCGGTGCTCGTGCCGTACTACCTCCAGACCTCCCTTTGCGTCCCGTCGTCCTCGTTCTCTTCTCCACCTCTCCCTCTACAGTCAGGGGTCCGACGATGGTCCGGACATAACGAAGGGTGAGTCTAGAGACGGGTCCGGCGTACGAGTGGACCCTCTGGTTCCCTTAGACCAAGAGTCAGATTCTCGTAGTCTCCGTGTAAGTACTCCGAGACTAACTTTACAAATTTGTTAGAGGAACCCTAAAGGGACCACCACGTCACTAATTCTGAAGTGTGAAGGTTCCGTCCCCGGCACCCAAGTTAGGGACCAGTCCCTTGTCTAGAGTGTACGACGTACCACGTTGGTTTAAATTTTGTTTTTGTTTTTTTTTGAGGAAAGGGAAACGTGTTTTTTGTTAGCGCCCTACCCCAATTCTGACCGTCGAGACCCCTCTGGAGAGTCCTGTGGCCACACGTTCTCTCCCGAAAGGTCCGCCGAGTCACCATTTCTTAGACGGGCGGTTACGTCCTCTGTACCCAAACTAGGGACCCAACCCTTCTAGGACACCTCTTCCTTTACCGTTGGGTGAGGACATAAGAACGGACCTCTTAGGGTACCTGCCTCCTCGGACCACCCGCTGTCAGGTATCGCAACGCGTCTTGAATCGTCGTCGTCGTTGTCTCGTACGTGCGTACACATTCTCTCCGACCCCGAGAACCGTCCCTTCGTCGGTCGGGAGGGAGATCGTCCTCTACTCCTCCGTGGACTGGGAATGACGGACTGTCGTTTACCCCGTATATCACCCCCTACACCTCCCTCTTGGTCCGAAGTGACCAAGGTTGGTCGAGGAGTTGTGTCGGAAGGTTGTGGGGATAGAAACTCAAGTACCAAAAGGGGTTTATGACCCAATCTTAAGGTCCCTTCGGACTCTACGCGGATAAATCGCGAACCCGAAGGTGCACGGAATTTGTTCCTGACTTTAAGACTCGAAGACGTTTCCAAAGGTTCTATGTCCTGTCTGACCCACGACTCGTAGATGGTACCCGTCGGTGGTTCCCTCCACGACACACGAGTGAGAAAGTTAGGAGTGTACTTCCAGACCTCCCGTCCTTAGGGGAGGGTAACAAGACCCTCCCTATGACTCTGTAGTAAAGAACCGCCTCTCGTAGTCGAATTTCTTTCTCGACCGCTTCGACCTCTAGGTTGCAGTGGAGGTTTCATATACGACAAATGTGAGCAAGTGAATGAGGGGGTAAGTAAGCAAAAAGTTTGGACATTAATCATACTTTGTTTGTACTGCCTTATTCTGGATCAGAAGGGGGGGTTCCTGGAACGTATAGTACCCCTCTCTGTATGGAAGATTTCCAGATAAAGTCCCAAAGTTTCCTTTGTGCCCCTCCTCGGGGAGGACCTTCGGTCCCCGGACGGTACCGAATCTAGTTCCCGTCGTCTGCCAGGTCCGGACTAGACTCTCTGGGTCACGGGAAGGTTCGGTCTCAGTGTTACAGACGTAGTGGATCTTCTGGTGGGTCTTTTCCGTCTCCGGGGAGTTCTGGTTCCGTTCGGGGTACTCTGTTTTCCCCAATTGGGTCCTTGTTTTCTCTGAAAGTGTTTCGGTAGTTCTCCTTTGGTCCTTCTTTCTGTGCCCTGACGGTCGGACGATTCCGTACTTTTCCCTGTTTTTAATTACTACTGAGGTTTTATCGGTGCTCTGATTAGAGTGAAAGATTTAGACAGGAATTGTTCTTTTTACCTCTTTTCTCGACACCTGTTTACCCTTCATTACTGCGGAATCCCCTCCCCTCCTTTTTTCTTTTCTTTTAGATGACTCTTATTAGTTCCAACCTTTTATGTCCGTGTGTCAGATTAGGGGTTCCGATCCTCTGTACGTCAGGTCTCACAAATAAGTCGTGACCTGACTCCAAAATTTCCGTTTCGACTACTTCAATGTATTTTGAGAATTTCAAGTCAGGTCTCTTAGGATCTCTTACCTCAAAGGACTTTACTCTTTCTTGTGTCGGAAATACGACTTACATCCCGAAACTGATACTTTTAACCTTTTATTTATTGTGTCTATCACCGACCATTCCCCTCCACGGACCGGTACGTCAGACCCAGGGTAACCCAGACGGGGCCCACCTAGTGTCGCGAAAGGTGTTTTGTTTCTCTTTTCTTTCTTTATACTCCCTTCTACACTCATTAGGGTCCTGGTATCCCTCGGACTTCTTCTCTGAGTTTACCTGTTCTTTTTTCTTTGAGTTAAATCCTTCGAACGGTGGACGGAGGGATCCCTGGTTACTCGGTTAGAAAGGGTACCGAGGTCTCCCCGTTAGAGGGGCCTCTTACTCCCACACTCATCTGATCTTTAGATGAAAGAAACCTCCGTCGTCTCTTTGCTTACCTCTGATTCTTTGAGGTTTTACTTTTAGACCTCGAACCACTCAAGATCCCATGTTTTGTGTACAACCTAAGTTATCCTGGTTCCTCATAGGTAAATTCTCCCGTTGTCCCTGAGGGGACCACCAGGTCCCCGATTCTGGAGTTCAAGGGTTACGTCCCGTAGGTCTAAGTTAGGGACCAGTCCCTTGATCTGGGGTGTATGGTGTGGATGGTGTGGATAGTCTAGGTCACCCGGTGTTGATTCTGCACCGTGTCGGTTTGTTTATTTGAAATAATATTATTAAATATTTTTTTAAAAAATTATTTTCTCCTGTTGTCCCTGAAGGGACCACCAGGTCCCCGATTCTGGGGGTACGAGGGTTACGTCCCCCCGGGGGTAAGTTAGGGACCAGTCCCTTGATCTAGGGTGTACGTTGTTGGTAATCTAGGACGTACGGTGTCGATTCTAGGCCAGTCGGTTTGTTTATTTGAAATTTTATCATTATTGAAAAATTTAAATTTTTTTGTTTTCTCCTATTGTCTCCGAGAGGGACGTCAGTAGTCTGCAGTGTCCTCGACCCTGTGCCCTTCTTCCGCTCCTACGTCCGTGGAGATGACTTTGTGTTGAGATGACGTGGTCCTCCATAGTTCACAACTTCGACGTTTGTGCCCGTACCTTAGTACTGAGCCGTGTCGGCCCCGGAGTCTCACCGGGATTAGACGAAGTGTAGGGGAGGAAAGGGTGAGGGCACGAGTCTAGAACGTTACTCCAGACGGTGGATGTCTTTGCCAGGACGGGTCTTGACTACTGTCCCTTTCGTCGGAGCTCGAAGGACTTTTACACATCTAACTTACGGGTGACGAGGACGTGGGTGTACAGTGTCGTACTTAAATAGAGGTGGACGAGGCAAGAGAAACACCTCGTGGACGAGACACACTGGTAGACGATTGCCGGGAGGACTCACGGTCGGTCATCCGATTTCCCGTAGCGGACGAGGGGAGCTGGGAAAACCGTCGGTCAATTTCTTCCTGAACCAAAGTTCCTCAGGAAGAATCAGAGGGTTACCAGAAAGAGGGGTTTACCAGGGGTAAGACTCTTCGTGACGAGACTTCGAATAATGAGCCGGAAGGACAGGTCGACCGGGGTCTCTTGACTGTGGTCGGGTCCAATCTGGATTCAACCGGTGTCAGTTACCTGTCATCTAGTCTCTGGCAGGTACTTCTGGTAATACTTCTGGTGTTAAGACCTCAAGATCTCCGTCGGGTAGGTCCCAACGGAAGACAGAGACGGCGATTCGCCGACACATTCGTATTCGTTCAGTGAATTTCGAGAGACACGGAAATTAAGGGGTAGACATTTTACCTCTGTCGTTATCACAGGTGAACGATAATATTCGTATTTCACTGTATACTACACGTATGTTCGATTACGGACCGTAAATTGGTCACAAAGATCTACAGAAACCTTGAGTGACGTAACCTCACTGATGGTAAGGTCCTACATCCCCACCTCCCGGTTTCAGTTGACTTTTGTCGAAAGGAGACCGGCACGGGGACTACCGGTGAAAAGAAGGTCCTCCCGCAGGAACCACCGAGTCTGCCATTTCACAGGTGGACGTTACGTCCTCTGGGTTCAAGCTAGGGACCCAGTCCTTCTAGGGGACCTTTCCCCTTACCGATGGGTGAGGTCATAAGAACCGATCTTAAGGTACCTATTTCTCGGACTACCCGATGTCAGGTACCCCAGCGTTTCTCTACCTGTGCTGACTGACTGATTGTGAAAGAAGGTCTTTCTTAAAGGATTTTAAGTTTCTCCGGGTCAGACCCGGTAAATATTGTAACGGAGGAAAATCTCTACACTTTTGTCTAATTTACCCAATGTGTCGAATATCTCCCAGTGTCTATTACGTCTTTTTCCCATTTTAGTGTACATTCCATACCAGTCGGTCGTGACAGTATCGTTTCTCGTGGAGAGTGTCGACTGTCGGTCAGTCCCCGGTTCAGGAAGGGGCGTGAGTCTGTACCTGGGTCTCAAGTCGTAGACGAGGTGAGGTCTGGTGGTGGGTCTGTGTGGTGACTGAGCTCGAAGGGTGTCATAATCTAGACTTTTTTAGGGTGACGGAACTACGTGCCGAGGTAGACCTTCAAGACAAGGGAACCTTAAGAAAGTCGTAAATGGACGACTGGTCTGTACTACCGGACCTTTGTACTTGTACACTGATGTGTCGAAACCCTCTTTAAGGCTTTATTAAACCTTCCAGGAGGCTTCCTTCTGGAAACCTCTTCCAAACATGAGTGGGACGCACTCGTCGTCGGGGACACGGTACTCGTTCGACAGGTGGGTAAGTTTGGGTGTGGAAGAGGTCCTTCGGAGGAGTCTACGAGGTTGAGACTAGGTGTTAGTGTGAATGTCCGACTTGGTCGCCGGGGAGGCAACGGAACACAAGTTTCTGACCTCTTCCATGTCTCGAAGTCTCCACACTCGCCAGTGTGGAAACAGTATTTGTTACGTATTACGTATACACGCCTTAGACCTTTTTAGCATGTCTACTTGGATAAACATCCCGTCCTTACCTCTGTCTCTAATCTGTTGGCTGCACACCTGTGTCGCCCCCTTCCTCTCCGCTACGTGAGTCTCCCATCTTGACTGTACATGTGTGACGGCACACACTCTGGCTGTCGGCCACCCTTCGCCGACAAGACGTGCCCCCCGAGTCGAGCCCCGAGACACTACTGGATCCCCTGCCCCACCCCACCCCCTCACCGTCCCTCCGAGTTCTCCTTCCCCTACATACATATGCATGTCGACTAAGTGAAGTGACATGTCGTCTTTGACTGTTGTGACATTTCGCTAATATGAGGTTATTATTTTCTTTACAATGAACGAACACTAAAAGAAGAAATATGTACATTTAGTCTCTTCCAGGTTTCGGTAGAGTGAACGCAGGACTCTGGAGAACTCCTCCTAACTTTCCTTGTCCTACCGTCGATTCCGTAGTTCTCACTCACACGTAAGGACCGTCGGGTGGACCCGTGACCGATGTCGATGACGTCAAGGACCAAATAGGAACAGAGAGAGAAAAAAAAAATTGGTGTCGTTTTCAAAGGAAGAAAGAGTACGAGGTTCAGGTGTCGTTCAGTCGACACCGAAGCCAGGGTAGTGGAAGGGTCGCTCTGAGTCCGATTACCTTGTCGGAGGCAGACCTTGTAATTGCGGGAGACAGGGTACTGTCCCGTTTCCCTGTGCTACCTGGTGTGTGTCCGAGACTTTCGAAGACGATCCTCCCTACGCTTACGTGCACGTGCGTGTGTGTGTGTGTGAGTAGTCAAATAACTATATATTAAATGTGTGTTCCGTGGACTAATTTACATGTTCAGTGACCAAAGACCATTTAAATATCTCAACACCTTGGGAGTGATATTAGGTAAAATCTTGTATAAGAGTAGTAGGGGTTTTCTTTAGGACATGGTCATATAAGGACTAAATAGTATTGATATGAGTTATAAATTTTGATACTTCCGTAAGAAAATACGGGTACTCTTATACTGTATTGTATTTAGAGTAAGCAACGAAAACCATATTATAAAAAATTTACCGGTTCTTTACAATCCATATTAGGAATGTAGGGTCTTTGATGTGTGGAGGGAGACCCTGTATGAACCTTTGTCAAGAATTGGGTCCTAAGTTCCCTTCAGACGTTTAGGGACTTTTACACACTCTTTGTCATGTACATACACGCCCCGAAGAATACCCTTCTTTAAGATATCTTACTAGTTCCGTCTAATCGTAGTGAGTGTGTGAGTTGTTTATCGGTTCCTGGTGACGGGTACGCTGTCCATAAGAAGATCCGTGTCCTCGGTTCAGGGACGAGGCACCTTCAAGTAAGATCACCCCCTCTGTCCCACATTTGTTCATTTGTTTACTTTTACCGTATGCGAACTCTCAGGGAACCTGATGTTTCTCTAGTTTGGTCAGTTAGGATTTCCTTTAGTCGGAGTAACCTTCCTGACGACAACTTCGACTTCGAGGTTATCGAACCACTGGACTACGTTTCTCAGCTGAGTAGCCTTTTCTGGGACTACGACCCTTTCTAACTTCCGTCCTCCTCTTCTCCCGTCGTCTCCTACTCTACCAACCTACCGTAGTGGCTGAGTTACCTCTTCTTATACTCGTTTGAGGTTCTCTCTGTCACCTCCCGACCACTTCCCTTCGCACCACACGACGTCAGGTACCCTAGCGTTTCTCACCCTGCGCTGAATCGGTGACTTTTGTTGTGTACGACAGTCTAGTAGTCTTCATTATTCCCGACCCCTTTGTCACATCGACTCACTCCACTTCTTTCCGGTGAGACTGACCCTCCGACCTCTGCTGAACGACTCTCCAGTAACCCCCTTTACTCTTCCTCCTCTCTTGTGACGTCGCTCGACCTCGACCCCACTCCCTAAGTGCGTCCTACCTGGTCGTTCGTGGTTGGGAGGTTCCTCCGCGTACTCGAGCCACGTAACTTTCCTGACTTTCGTTCCAAGGGTCCGACGTCGTCTCCCGGTCCCTCTTCTCACGTTCCCTTCGGCTCTCCCTCTGCCTGTGGTTTAATTGAGCTTAGGGCCCCGGTGTCATTCTCCAAATCGAAAATAACGGTCATTCCTCCCTTCATTAACCTCCCGAAATTGGTCGTCTCCCTGTGTTAGTCTAGATGCACAAATTTTATAGTGAGACCGTCGACACAACCCTTAGTTTACGTCCCCTGTTTCACCTCCTTTATTTTGGTTAATCCTCCGATAACAGTATCTCGGTCTCCTCTCCTGCCACCAAACCTAGTTCTGTCGGACACACCTCCCTCTCTCTTCGCCTACCTATATTTCACCGGATACCTGAATTACCTGACTTACCACCTTCCCACCTCGTCCCGTCCCTTTCCCTTCTCCTCAGTCTTTACTGAGAGTTCCAAGACCGGAGTCGCTGGACCACCTACCATGGTAAGTCCCTTTTCCTTTGTGACTCCCGAACTTCAGTCCTGCCCCTTGCTTTATTTCTTAAGACAAAACCGGTTCAATTCAGACGGAACACAGAATTGGTGGGTTCATTTCTACGGTCGGTCCGTTAAACTAAATACTTAGATTTCCCGGTCCTACCCTCGTTCCGCTCCTTGTATTTCAATCCCCAAATCACGATTTCGGGGAAGGTGAAAGTTGATAGGTACTAAGACACTTTAGTCTCTGGTGGCTGGTCTTTCTTCAGTAATTATTGTCGTTTCTTTTATAACTCAGAAAGCATTTCGTGGCAGAATTCGTGAAAACTTCGTAGCAGAGTAAATTTCGAGTCTTGTTAGAGTGCTTCACCCTTGAGAATGTAAGGGAAGTTTCGAGTGTCTTCGAGTAGTCGAACGGATTGCAGGGTTTCAACATGTCCCTTCTATCTCCTAACCTTGAAACCGGAAAGACAGAGGTTTCGGATGTAAGGACTGACAATGATGTGTTGCGGGTTACCGATTCAAGAGATGTATTTTCCTTCCCGTGGGCACCTCTTCTCTAGACCCCTGCTCACACGGTCAATGTTGGGGAGACCCTGAACCTCTTTTCAGTCGCGTCTCCATTTCCCGTCCGGCTCTCCGTGTTCAGATGACTATGTTATAGGTGTGCGACAGAATCTGGGTCTGACCTGTTCCTCTCTCTTGTGGCTCGCCAAATGTTGTGTAGTATTTAGGTAGAGTGGTTCACAAGTGGGGTCGTCAAGTCTTTGTACACGACGGTCGAGTCTACACAGCGACTTTCTCGTCCCTGGGACCGGTGAAGGAGATGAGGATAGACGGGTCACAACGACTGAAAGTGAGGAACACTTGTGTTGTGTTAACTGTACGGGTGTTAATTGTGTTATTAGTACGGGTTTAGTCCTGTGAGAGGGGAGGGGTGGCGTAGGACGAGGGTGGGTCCAGTCGAGGTCCGACCGCGAGAGCCCCCCCTTCTGGGGTACATGTAAACGTCTCCTTCTTGAATCGCACTGGAAGTCTCGAAATCCCCCTCTTTAGTTGGTTGACTTGTGTTCTTTCCAGGGTAGTGTTGGAGAGATTCCCTAATTTATTTAAGAGAACCGAACGACCTTAGAATGTAATGTATAAGAACCTTTATTCACCCGGTGTCCGATCGCAATTCTTTAGAAAATGTTGTTTCTATAAGTCCAGTATTACATCGACAACAATATCCTAAACTGGACTTATCCTTTTCTTTACTTTACCTCGAACGATTTGCCCTCGAGAAACTCCTACCTACCACGATTTATGGGGGCCCCTTTACCGACGAGAGATTATTTTGAAATTTCTGGGAGGGGGGCTGGTGGTGGTGTTCCTTAACAACGATACTTTCGAACTGTCTCTCTGTTTTGTACGGTTTCCTCATCTTTTCAGGTACCTGAAATCTCGGATTTCCTAGTCTCAGGTTTAGGACCAACATGGTGATTAATGATGTACTGGAACCCCTTTGAGTCAATACTGAAGACTCGAAGTCACAAGAGTAGATACTTTACCCCTACCCCTCGGGTTTGGATTCTCAGTGACACTCCCCACTCTAATATAAACGGTTTCGTCGTCCAGGTCAGGAACCGTGTATTATTCTAGAATTAGTCATAATCAGAAGGGGGAAGAGGAGTATATGGACGTAAAAATTACGTTAAAACATTTTTTACTTTAAAAAATTAACGTAGTCACTTTTGGTAACAGGGAAGGTCAGGTACTCGGGGTCCTCTTCCTAAGAACATTTCTTTTGGTCTTCTGAAGTCACGTCAACATAAAGACGATAAATATTCTGTCCGGGAGGGACCTGGACAGAAGGTCCGATATTTCCTTCCGACGGATGGTGTGAGGGGCTGGGTCCTCCTAGGGGGTCCATTTCCCTAATCTCGTCTCTTATGTCCTCTTTCATGAAACTTTGGTCTGTCACGAGATGTCTACTTTCGTTCGTGTTGGTCAGGTAAGATTTCCTCTAGTCAAGGACCCACAAGAAACCTTCCTTACTACGATTTCGACTTTGAGGTCATGAAACCGGTGGAGTACGCTTCTCAACTGAGTAGCCTTTTCTGAGACTACGACCCTCCCTAACCCCCGTCCTCCTCTTCCCCTGCTGTCTCCTACTCTACCGACCTACCGTAGTGACTGAGCTACCTGTACTCAAACTCACTTGAGTCCCTCAACCACTACCTGTCCCTCCGGACCCCGGTGTTTCTCAACCTGTACTGACTCGTTGACTTGACTTGACTTGGTAGTAAACTCACGTCTAAAATCCATCTGTGACAGTAGTGAGACGAATACCCCTGAGGTTTGACGCCGATAGACAATACATACACTCGGTAGGGTCTCTTCTGTTTGGAGTCTTTCCTTCTTTTCCCAGACGACGTCCTCCACTCCAATCTCGTGAGTCGTTCGTTAGGTTTAAGACATCAGGACCCCCCACACCAGAGTTCACTCTACCTTTAGTTGTTTCACATTCGAGTAGTCAACGGAGACCAACCTAGGAAAGACTTTGATTGTCCCCATTCTTCCCACACGTGTCAGATCTCGTCCTCAGGGATCACCCAAGACCAGACACCGGACAATCCTTGGCCCTCTCGTCGTCCACTCGTTCCCTTCGAAGTAGACATAAATGTCGGTGAGGGATAGTGAGTGTAATGGTGGTTCGAGGCGGAGGATAGTCGTCTCACCGTCGTAGTCTAAGAGTTTCGTGGCGTTTAGGACGACACTTGTCGTGTAAGCCTCCTTAGAGTCAACGTGTGAGGTAGGGAGGTCGGGGAGCAGAACAGGTGTCTTTTTAGTAGAAGGTGCTTTGGTTACTTTGGTCACGGACCATGGTTTTTTCAATCCCTAGAGACTAGATCTCTTCTGCCTGATTTACCTCTGATATGCCCTAGATAGTCCCAAACAAGTAGTTAGTCGTAAGTTCCTTCTTTCAGTAGACTTTCTCACATCTGACCTCAGAAGATCAGTGGTCTCTCTGTGTCCTGCCTTTAGGTCGAAAAAGGAAATTATTTCGTCACCAGTATTAGCGGTAGTTTCGGCATAATAGAGAGGAGTAACTAAGATCCTAGTGGTAGGGTCATTATTGTCATTAAGGTAGTGATAATCGTCGAACGTAAATATTTGTGATAAATGACCGTGACCCGATTCACGACATACACGGAGGATAGTATTTAAAAATAGCATAGGATAGTGATCTTGTCCGTGGTAGTAATGTGGATAAAATGTCTACTCGTTTATCACCAAGGTTACTAGACAAACCTTATAGGAATAGGAATTTTTAAGTCTTAGGTTTTAGAAAGTGGTTCCTTTCCTATATATTCCCAGTTCTTATAAGGTCAGAGAGTTTACATATATTTAGTCATAAATCAAAAAGTGTGAGTTATTTTCTGTTTCTTCTGTCTGTGTCAGTTTTTCTCTACGAGTCAGTGAGTATTTGGAACTTCTCAGGATCAGAGGTCGGAAGAAACACCGTCTGTTAAACCGGAAGTATACCGACCGAGTAAAAGACCGTACTCTCTCATAATACTGATTAGGTTGTCGTCGAATCTCCACGCCCCGTCGACCTGGTTAGTCTTGTTGAACCTATTGAACTGTAGCCATGTCTTCCGTTACTAAAGTGAAGGACGAAGAATAACACGTGTCTTCCCCTCTTCTTTTCTGAATCGGTAGTGGGATTTTTTTTTCCCGTCTTCTTCCCCCCTTTTTCGGTGGTTCGGTCTCGAGTCGTTAATCACGACCTCATTCACTGGTAGAACACTAACGAGTCGACCCCGGACTTTTGAACATTTACGTGAATCTCCTGTCTTTATCTTCTACAACACTCTCTCGTCTCTTTGGAACGGGTAAACGGTCCTCTTTCACAGGGCCTCGACGGCCCTTTAAGTGAGTCAGCTCTACACCCTACACAGAGACATTTACCCTTTTCAATTATTCACTTGGGTAGCTACTTCGGTCACGTGTACCGACCTGGAGAACTGAGAGGAGAGACCCTGGGGGTCGGAGGAGGAGGTCGTCGGGGACCCGGTCTACGACTGGAATAGTGCACCTAGACTCGTCGGTCGAGTAGGGATTATACGTCTCTCCGGGTTTGGCCCCAACCTGACTGCCACTGGACAGATAGAGTGAGAACTAGGAAAACGTCGGTTGGCGTTGTGGACCCGTTCTCGACCGGTCACACAGGTCCTCCTTTACCCCGGGTTCCAGTACCCGTCCAAGTGACCATAGTAGTCTTGGATAAGGTACTGTGGGAAGGACGGGGGTTTCGGAACCCCTTAGAACGTTTCGGGGTGGTCGGACAGTGACGGTCGTCTGGGCCTAGTAGAGTTTTCTCTACCACCCAGTGTCGGGAGAAGTCCCTAGAGTTCCCATTAAGTTTCTGTTCAAGATTATGTTGGGTGAAGTCTCTGTGGACCTTGGGTTCGACGTACGGAAGGGGTGGAGACACCGGGAACCTGTACACTATGCAGACTTTTGGGAGAGTTTACGGACCTCTCGACGTCCACTGTCCACACGTCCGTCTAAGACTCGTGGTTCGGTGACGGCAGATTTTCCTGTCTCGGAGGGGGTACGCCCGTCGAAGACAGGGGGTTCAGACTGGGGCCGGGGGTTCAACCGTAAGGGATACAGTGTAAGACAGGTGTCACACTAGGACGGACCGGGTACCACAACTTTCCAAAATAAAAATCACGGTCATAAATTTTAAACTCTCCAAAGTGATTTGGAGGTCGAGAAGAACCCCTTTTTTTTTTTTTTGGGGTGTCATTTAGACCGTTGGGTTCCGGGGTGAAGGAATACCGTCGTCAGACGATCTTGACAAAGGTCCGACCGGGATTCGCCCTTGTGCACCAGGGGTCGAAGGTGACAGGGGTGACCAGGAGACACCCGTAGACCGAGACACTGGGAGCATACTCAATCGTACTTTTCCTCTGAAGAGTCTCCAGTTTTCGAAGCAGGGGACCCTGTCAAATGTACCTTTCAGTTTAGGGGACATTTTATTTGTGGACGTTGTAGACCAGGGTCGATGTGGGAGTCGACGTTTCTTGTATGTAGTCCTCTTAGGGCGGTGTCTCCGAGTTGATCCCGTTCCCCCGTTGTTTATTAACTCTGTCGACACCACCCCGTATCGCCCCCTGAGCCAGGGGGTACCGGTGATGTATTCTGGGACTCATTACCGGGACGTCACACGGTACAGGTTTCCCTCCTCTCTTTCGAGTCGTGTTTCGTCCCCACCGGTAGTGACTAAAGTTTTAATTTTTATGATTAGTTCGGGAGTGAGTGCGAGTCAGCTCAGTCAGTACAGACTGAGACAACGTTGAGACACTAGACATCGGGTGGTCCGAAGAGATAGGTGCCCTAAGAGGTCCGTTCTTATGACCTCATCCATCGGTACGAGAGGAGGTCCCCTATAAGGGTCGGGTCCCTACCTTGGGTGTAGAGGACACAGAGGACGTAACCGTCCACCTAAGAAATGACGACTCGGTGGTCCCTTCGGGATTCGAAAGTGATCCACGAACCTTTTTGTGCGTTTCCGGGTCCCCGCTCCGGTCCTGTGGGAGTTTCCTCTTTGTTGGGCGGGTGGTGTTAAGAGGTGCTAGAAAAGAGAAGGAGGTGGAGGGGAGGTGAAGGGAGCCTACGAGACAGAGAAGACCAATCTAAGGATACGTCGGCCTACGGGAGGTTCAGGTTTCACGGACGTGGTCTCGTTGAGAGTCCACCGGCCTCCTCTCTAAGTAGACGTGTGGTAAGGAGGTAAAAGACCGGTTTATGTCGTCTGAGGTGGGGCGACCGAGGATACCTTAGAGACGAAAACCTCTTGTACGGGGTATCTACAGGTTCTACCGGTGGTAGACGTTTATGGACTGGCTTATGGTTCCTGGGGGTACCCACGTCACACAACCGTGAAAGGGATTAACGACCGAGATCCAAAGGAAAGCTCGGACAGAGAGGGGTCCTTTACCGTCAGGAGGGTAGTTTGGGGTCTCGGAAGTCGGGTCTTGATCCGAATCTCTCCTTCGTGCTTCGAGCACTCTAAGGCAGACGTGCCCAGATCCGTCTCGACTCGGACGCCTCCGAGGTGGTGGTAGTGTGTACCGTCACCACCCGCCCCTCTCCGTCCTCCTCCTCCAAGTCTGTCTGTCCTAAGGTCGTCTGGGTCCAGTAGAGCTCGTGCAGGGCTTCGACACACCGAAATATATGACCACAGAGACGAAAAGTCTCGAGAAGCGGTGACTTGAGTCCTAGATAGATCTACACTGTGAACCGGACCGGGACGAAAGAGAGTCGGTTGGGGGTGGGGAGCGGGAGGGAGGGGGAGGGGTGGGGCTGTGTGTGTGTGTGTGTGTGTGTGTGTGTGAATGCCTGGATGTTTACCAGAGACTTCTCATCATAAGTGTAGTGTGTGATGTGAATGTACCCCCTTAAAGGAGAGTAAATGTAAGGGTAATTCAACGTTTAAAGTAGTATTTTTCACTTGTTTGGTTGGGGGATCAGAGTCCGAAATGGGAGGTTATCCTTGGAGTCTCTAGTAGTTTGGGTTTTGGGAGTGGAATTCCCCGTTTTGAGACTCCGGGTCTCTTCGCTACCCTGAACGACGTCCTGTGTGTGATCGCTTCGGTCCAGGTCTAGAGTCCGGAGTCCGAAGTGGGGGGTCCTGAGAGAGGGACGGCATACGGACGGGGGTAGGTGGGTGGGTGGCTGAGGGACACCGGGCCTGGGTCGAGATGAGTGTATATCGCGTTCACCCCCAAGAACCGCTTCCGAGACCCGACCTACAAGGCTTCAGGACTCAAGAACTACCAGGACTTTTCTCTCTCCTTTTCTCCCAGTCGTCCCCATCTCTATGTCGAGACGAGACCCGGCTCCGACTGTCGGTCACTCCGGTTCTGACCTGCTGTCTACGGAGACATTTGACTTACGTAAAGAAGTAGTGGTCAGTAGTGAACGTCAGGTCAACTCCCTGTCCTGGTGTCCTGGTCACCCGTCCTAGACCCGAATGTAGGGTGACCCTGGGCCCACTCCCACTCTTTACACGGGTAGGACCGTTCACTTATTCTGAGACCAGGTCGTTGAGATCGTTGACGTCGGAAGAGGGAAAGGGATGGGGTTAAGGGGGCGTCAGTGAACGTGACTTAGGTTTCCTCCTCCACTGACCCTTATAGGGACGAGGAACCCCTGGTAGTCAGGTCGTGCCCTGGCTCCCTTCGTGATTGGGCCCCCCGCACCCAAGTCCAACATAGAACTTCGGACCTGATGCATACCCGACCGGGGACGGGGGTGGGGGTGGCCCTCGACCACGTGAGTGTCGAAAACCTCCGGTCATATCTCGAGGTACAGGTGTCGCAACTCGCACACGTCTGGCGCGGTCAAGAGATACACAGACGTCCCTCCCTCCTTTCCGTTCCAAGTCCAGTCGTCTCCCTAGTGGTCTTTCTACGACCGAAATCACGGTCTCTGGACCCGAATTTAGGACCTCGTCGGTGGGCACTCGGTCCGAGAGGTGGTTCAGGGGTCACTAGAGACTCGGACGAAGTAAGAGAGACGTACCCCGGTGTGTGTATTGGACCGACTACCCGAACGACCCCCTAGGGTTCAAGACTCGGGTACCTATCACAAATTACGGGAGTGTAGGGGACCCGAGATCTTTCTGATGAGAAATGTAAGAACTCTAAGTTAGAGGGACGTCCAGAAGGATTAAGAAAATCAAAGAAAAGTAAGAGAAAATCAAGAAAAATTGAAGATCCTAAAAAAAAAATTCTTGTCCGAGTAAAAGATGTAAGGACGGGTGTCTTTGTTATGTTTACTTCACTAAAAAATTTTCCCCAACCCCCGTCGAACGAGCACTTGTACCGAAAAGTCACCTTTTCGGGTTTTCCTTGAGTGTGGTGGAGTCCCAGGGGATTCCCGGTCTGTGGCTGCTGGGGGAAACCCACTCTCACATTCAATCAGTGAGTCAGCACAGACTGAGAAAATCTGGGGTACATGGCATTGAGCGGTCCGAGGTGAGAGGTACCTTAAGAGGTCCGTTCTTATGGTCTCACCCATCGGCAAGGGAAGAGGTCCCCTAGAAAGGTTGTGTCCCTAGTTTAGACTCAGAGAACGTAACGTCCGTCTAAGAAATGACAGACTCGGTGGTCCCTTCGGGGGAAACCAATGGTACTAGGTTAAGTAGACCTCAAGTTCCTGCAGTCACCGAAGTATACCGTATTGGTGGAGGTGTTTCCTCCGTACTGGTTTCCGGACCCACAGTGCCTTTCTTGTCCTCCGACCGTAAACTCCTCGGCCTAAGGTCGAAATAGAGACCCTGAAATCGTCGGCACCGAAACTCGTACTCGAGAGTTGTGGGACCCGGAGACCACAGGAGTAAACATTCCCCTCTCTCAATGTGGTCTAGTCGTCAAAGAGGGGGTAGAGAAATGTTTCTAGAAGAAAATCTTGAAAGAGGGTTCTCTAAAGTACGAATCGAGGGATTTGTACACAGTTCGTTCGTGTGTGTGAATAATTCGTTATTAATTAAGTAGAAGAGTCTAAATGATTAGGTTCTATATTTAGTGACAATTGGTCTCAAAAAAAAAATAGTTGCCCGTATTTGGTCGTGACTGAGTAGGTCGTCTATTTAAGGTCGAGTTTCGTTTCCTTAAGAGCTTTCATGACAATCGTACCTTCCCGAGCAGTACCCATACCTAAACTAAAGGCAACAAACCACATATATATATATCTCTCTCTCTCTCTCTTTTCTTTTTTGTGGTCCCTGTTTGTAGGATGTAATGACGAAACCCCAGGTCCAACTTTTGGTAATCTGTTCGTCAGGAGTTGGTAAAAACCGGGGTCCCTGATCAAAACACCTTCGGTTAAAAAGATGGCTGACCTCTCCCACCCACCAACCCCCTACTAAGTTCACGTAATGCAAATAACACGTAAGATAAATATAATAATGTAGTCGAGATGGAGTCTAGTAGTCCGAAATCTCGGGCCTCCAATCCCTGGAGACGTAATCTGATGACTAATGGTTCCAGGAAAGGTCGAGGTTTCAGTAGACTCTCCTCCGGTAAGTATGTGGGGGTGGTGGGGTTCCTCGAGGTCCCCGGTGGCCTTTTCCGGAGGACGACGGGAGGACCCGAGACTGAGAGGGTAGTCACGGGGGTTTCAGATTCGTAGGAGAACCTCTCCTCCCCCTTCTGTACTGTCGAGCGGGACCCTGTCACCATGGGCTCCGTGCCCTTTCTGTCGGGGGAAGGGGTCTGTAGGGACGGGTCCGGGGTGCAGGGGGCACCAAGACGGTAGACGGTAGTCCACCCTGGTCTCGGTCCTTCCGGCGTCCCTCCACCACCGGTCCCGGAGACCTTCGTAAAGTCTCGGCGCGTCGCTGTTCCATACGGTTCTCGGGAAAAACGTGGTGTAAGAGAGCCTCGGGGACGATTCGTCGGTCTGTGTAATCGTAGACGACCCCTGTACCCGGTCCACCGGTCCAGCCATGACTTAAGGAAGAGGTTTCGGAGGAGGGGACCTTCGGCGTACCGGGGTCCTGTCAAACAAACCAGACCCAAGCGGTCCCGTCCCTGGGGCCGAGGTACAGTCGACTCTTCCTTCAAGTCTCCCCCGTCTTCCTGGACACGGTCGGGGTGGGGGTGGGCCCCATCGGTGAGTCAGGTACATTCGGTGGTTCACAATTGTCTAACGTCACAAGGACGGCTGCCCAGAAGTAAGTACCCTCGGGTCGAAGTGTGTTCGAGGGTTGTTCGTCGACAGCTAGTTCAACAAATTTATTTACTTTAGTCAAAAGACTCGGGTGTAATCTTAAGGTCTTTACACAAAAATAATACCGACTCAACAGTTAGTAATAACGTCAGCTTATGAACTGAAGAGAGTCGGAAGGACAGGAATACGGGTGTTTACTGGGAAGGGGCCGTCTCCGCGAGTGCCTGTGTCGTCCTACTACCGACTTCAGGACCCACGTGGCCCGAGAGAGCAGATATAGTATCTCGGGGAACATAGAAGAAAACTCAGACTTAAAAGGATGTAGTCCCTTGCCGTGAAAATATCGTTGACACACTAATCCTCAACCACGAGGCTTCGACCCAATCGGTGATGTTTGAGGTCGGGTGTTGGGTAAAGGTATGTCGGACTCTTTATTCTTATCAAAAATGTAAAAAAAAATTTAGATTGTATCTTAGGATAAAACACTGTACACTTTTCATATACTTCAAATTTAGAGGTATATGTATAGACGAGTAAATGAGAACAGACACTGGTGAAAAGAGTCGTTTTTACCTCAACTCAATAACGACGTCTTCGAGTGAATTTTATAACTGAAAGACCGGAAAGTATCTTTGTCCAACGACTGGGGACGGATCTCGGTCTGACGGTCCTATGTCTAAGACAGAGGTAGCGATGGAGCTAGATACCCTGGGACAGGTCCAAAGAAGTGAACAGACACGGGGTCAAAGAAGTAGACAGTTTACCCTTATTATCTTATGGAGGTCGTATTCTTCCTGCATTCCTAACGTGCAATGTAATTTTTCGGCAATGTCGTCGACCCCAGTCTCATTCAGGAGTCCCTCACGGGTGACACTACTAATAAAAATTGGAGTCCGAAACATCTCCGACCCGAAGGGACTACCGAGTCTGGCATTGATTAGTCGGACGTCACCTCCTCTGGACCCAAACTAGGGACCCGACCCTTCTAGGGGATCTCTTCCCTTACTGATGGGTGAGGTCATAAGAACGGACCTTTTAGGGTACCTGTCTCCTCGGAAGCCCCCCAATGTCAGTGTTTCTATACCTGTGTCGATTCGTCGGTTGTAAAAGTAAGAAAAGTGAAGACATCTCCGGCTCGTCAGAAGAGAGTCAAAAGTACGATTTTCCCGTCGGACCAAGACGACCTTCAACAGTAAAGAGTCGGTAGTAACTATTTTTGAGGCTCACCGTCTTCCCACCTCCCCGTCATTTGGACAGTAAGTACTGGAGGTCCTTTTGACAAGCTCGACTTTAATATTTGTCGCAGTCTCCTACGTGTCTGCCGTCGCGGCTCGCCCAAGAGTCCCTTCTCGTCTTGGCGCTTCCACGTCGGACTGTAAACGGCAACTGTACCCGTCCCTCGGACGGTTCGAAAGGGTCACTGAGTGGTGAACCATGGTCGGGGTCCCCAGCATTGAGACGACCGACGAAACATGATTACGTCTCTGGCACTCAAATTCACCTTTTCCGTCCAAGATTTTTATATTATTTATTTATTCTGGTTCAGACTCTCTCCAGACGGAACGAAACCAGACATCATTTGTCACCAAGGGAACCGGGTCATGTTAATGTGTACTGAAGAAAACCACACGAAAAGACCCAACAGGTCCGACAAACGTACCGCGTACCTAAGACAGTAGACCTTTCGTTAGTGTTTACTACCTCCCGAAGGGTCCATCGAGCCACCATTTCTTAGGTGGACGGTTACGTCCTCTGAGCCCAAGATAGGGACTAGACCCTTCTAGGGGACCACTTCCTTTACCGTTGGGTGAGGTCACTCACGGACCTCTTAGGGTACCTGTCTCCTCGGACCATCCGATGTCAGGTACCCCGGTGTTTTTCTCACCCTGTGTTGAATGGTAGATTTGTTGTTCTTACTGGTACAAAAAGTTCCTTCCAATTCGGGAACTCGGGACAGGTCGTTCCGTCAGTGACCAGAGGGAGAGGGTCCTGCTGTCCGACGTGGTCGGGTAGGCTCGCCGTCGGAACGTGGGCGGACCGTGGCGACACCTTCCGAGCTCTTGAGTCTCGCCACGGTCCTTGTGTCCAGTCGTCCTCGGGTCTAGGGCGTAGTAGACGAGTCCGTGTCGTACGCCGCGACCACCGGGGCGTTTCTGAACGTCGGAGGGGAGTCACACTGAGGCCCGAGGGCAGGGATGAGATTAAGGGAGGTGAAATCAGAGAACTTAAGTCGTCAAGGGTTGATCTCCGTTAAAACGGGGCGTCTCCAGTAAACCGTTACAACCCTCTGTAGACCCCCCGAAGGGATACCGAGTCGTCATTTCTTAGACGGACGTTCCGTCCTCTAGGTCCAAACTAAAGACCCAGCCTTTCTAGGGGACCTCCTCCCGTACCGTTGGGTGAGGTCGTAAGAACGGACCTCTTAGGGTACTTGTCTCTTAGGGTTGTCCGATGTCAGGTATCTCGGAGGTTCTTAGCCTGTACTGACTTCGCTACCTCGTGCGTGTGGTCCCCTGTAAAAACTCCCGGTGTGACCCCAGTCCGTCACTGTGCCCGTAGGTGTCACTACGAGGATTTGTAAGGTAGTAGGTGGTCCGTCGTAGGGGTGTCGTTCCTTAGTAGACGGGGTTTACAGGTGTCATAAGTCCTACCCTTTGTAACGAAATAATGTCTTGCGAAGATAAATTCTAGGAAATGGCGACTCGGTGGTCCCTTCGGGGCACAAAAGCAGATGAAACGAAGTTTTCAATTCCTCCATACGTTACGTAGAATCCCTTTTCTTCTTTGTAGGTCACTCCTCCGACTTGTACGTCTCCAAGACTTAAATTTAAAACAACAGACCTTTTAAACCAATACTTCTTGTCGAGTAATTATCGTCACTCCCTAGTGCGCCCTTTTATTGTCGGTAGACTGTCGTCCCTCGTCTCTCTTTTCGAACCCTTCTGCTCCTTTATGACCCGGACGACGTAGATTTCTTTCCGTCCTACGAGGAAACAGGGTGGTCCGTCAGGAATAGAAAGACCCATCGGTCCACTCCTCCTCTCGAGACGGTCCGTGTGCCACGGAACGTGGAGAGTACTCGTAGGTGTTGGTCGAATCAGGAGGCGACAACCTACCTAAACTTACAACGTCACAAGATCTCAAAAGACGGAAATTGAAAATTTATGACCTCTATGTTTGTTGAGAATTTGTGTAGGTGTACCGTATAAAAATTAATTTTATTTCTGGTGTCAGACGTGGCAGATCAAAAATACGCGAACCTCTAACGGTCAAGTAAAGGTATAACCGGGATCGGTTTGTCTTCCTCCTTCTTTAGTACCATGTTTTCGTGTTAACCTACTTAAGACTACGTTTCCTAAAAATATAAGAGATACTTATATAATTAATTGTCCCCGAATTAATTAATCGCCCACCCCGACCACCATTTCTTGCGTGGACGGTTACGTCCTCTGGACTCTACGCCCAAGTTAGGGACGCAACCCTTCTGGGGGATTCGTCTCCCGTACCGTTGGGGGAGGTCGTAAGAACGGACCTCTTACGGTACCTGTCTCCTCGGACCGCCCGGTGCCAGGTACCCCAACGTTTTCCCAACCTGTGCTGACCTACCTGAACCGTACGTGTGTGGGCACGTGTGTGTACAATTAATCGTAAAGTGAAGACAAGACTGAGTAGGGATGTCCCCAAGTTTCGTCGGTACCGAACACAAATAGAGGTCCTTATTTACGAGCGACTCGGTGACCCTCACTGAGGTAGGAAGGGTTCAGATGGACCTTCCTCGTACACGAAACTGGTTCCCGGGGGGTGGCTCTGGAATACCTTCAAAAGACTCGACATTGTGACTCGAGTCGAGACCGAGACCTCGAGTCACGACAGGACTTGACTCGGAGCCAAGGAAGGAAGGAGAGGGACCTTTTTACAAGGTGCAACCGAGGACCGTCTTGCAGTCGTCTCACAGTACTAAGACACCGTATTCCTTTCCCGTCACTGTTCCCCCGTCCCTGTCCGGTGACTGCACTGAGAGACGTACCCTGTAAAGTATAAAGGTACGTCACTTCTCCGGAAGCTTCACGACCATCCTTCGACGACATATTGTGTCCCCCGAGTCGAGCCATAGGACACTACCGGATCTCCCCACTTCTTAGTCGGACGTTACACCCTCTGGGTCTAAGGCAGGGACCCACCCCTTCTAGGGGTCCTCCTCCTTTATCGTTGGGTGAGGTCATGAGAACGGACCTTTTAGGGCACCTGCCGCCTCGGACCACCCGACGGTAGATACCCCAGCGTGTCTCAGCCTGTGCTGACTTCGTTGAATCGTCGTCGTCGTCTCACTAATTGTGAAAGTGAAAAGTCTCCCCTCTCTCCCTCCAAGTTCCTCCTCCCCTGTATACACCTCGACTATCAGAAACCTCAGGTACCCCAGCGTTTTCTCAGCCCATGCTGTCGCTGATTTGTCGTTGTTGTCTCTGTCTTGTACTGAATCTTGTAAAAGAACTTCTAGGACCTAGTAACACTAGTTGAATGGACAGGGAGACTCGATCCGAGTCTCCGAGAACTTCATCCATCTTGGACATAGGGACGGGTTTTGCTAAGATAGGACTTTACTACGGACTTAAGATTCCCGATGACGAAGGTAAAAAATTTCTAAAAGACCGAGAAGAAACGATAGTTCGACACTGGGGTCCCGGGAAGATTGTACGACGGGACGTCAGGTGACCTCTTGTCTCTAGTTCTCACCTGTGGGACTCGAGTCGACCCACGACTCACTGAACCCGAGTCTCCCTCCCCTATATACACATGTATCTTGTTAAGTGTAACAATGTGTTGTGTTTGATTGTTTTGTAACGTGTCGTTAATAGAAGGTTAATTTTTTTTTCTTAGATACTATTTGGTATTACCTTTTTATTTGATAAAATTTTCCTTATCTATTATATACATGCCCCACCCCACACCCAATCAACGAGTCAAGTCAAGTCAACGAGTCAGCACAGGTTGAGAAACACTGGTGTACTTGACGTCGTGTGGTCCGGAGGGACAGGTAGTGGTCGAGGACCTCAGGTGGGTTTGGATACAGGTAACTCAGCCACTACGGTAGGTTGGTAGAGTAGGAGACAGCAGGGGAAGAAGAGGACGGGAGTTAGAAAGGGTCGTAGTCCCAGAAAAGTTTACTCAGTCGAGAAGCGTAGTCCACCGGTTTCATGACCTCAAAGTCGAAGTTGGAGTCAGGAAGGTTACTTGTGGGTCCTGACTAGAGGAAATCCTGTCTGACCAACCTAGAGGAACGTCAGGTTCCCTGAGAGTTCTCAGAAGAGGTTGTGGTGTCAAGTTTTCGTAGTCAAGAAGTCGTGAGTCGAAAGAAATATTAGGTTGAGAGTGTAGGTATGTACTGGTGACCTTTTTGGTATCGGACCTGATCTGTCTGAAAACAACTGTTTCATTACAGAGACGAAAAATTACACGACAGATCCAACCAGTTTTTAAAGGAAGGTTTCTCATTCGCAGAAAATTAAAGTACCGACGTTAGTGGTAGACGTCACTAAAACCTCGGGTATTTTTATTTCAGTCGGTGACAAAGGTGACAAAGGGATAGATAAACGGTACTTCGTTACCCTGGTCTACGGTACTAGGATCAAAAGACTTACAACTCGAAATTGGGTTGAAAAAGTAAGAGAAGAAAGTGAAAGTAGTTCTCTGAGAAATCAAGAAGAAGTGAAAGACGGTATTCCCACCACAGTAGACGCATAGACTCTAATAACTATAAAGAGGGTAATTAGAACTAAGGTCGAACCCGAAGGAGGTCGGGTCGTAAAGAGTACTACATGAGACGTATCTTCAATTTGTTCGTCCCACTGTTATATGTCGGAACTGCATGAGGAAAAGGATAAACCTTGGTCAGACAACAAAGTACAGGTCAAGATCGACAACGAAGGACTGGACGTATGTCCAAAGAGTTCTCCGTCCAGTCCACCAGACCATAAGGGTAGAGAAAGTCTTAAAAGGTGTCACATAACAATAGGTGTGTCAGTTTCCGAAACCGTATCAGTTATTTCGTCTTTATCTACAAAAAGACCTTGAGAGAACGAAAAAGGTACTAGGTCGTCTACAACCGTTAAACTAGAGACCAAGGAAACGGAAAAGATTTAGGTCGAACTTGTAGACCTTCAAGTGCCAAGTGCATAACGACTTCGGACCGAACCTCTTAAAACTCGTAATGAAATGATCCAATCAACGAGTCACCACAGGTTGAGAAACGTTGAGGTACGTGACATCGGGTGGTCGGGAGAGACAGGTACCTTAAGAGGTCCGTTCTTATGACTCATGACCTCACCCAACGGTAAGGGAAAAGGTCCCCTAGAAGGACTGGGTCCCTAACTTAGACCCAGAGGACGTACCGTCCGGCTAAGAAGTGGTAGACTCGGTGATCCGTTCGGGCAAATAGATGGATAGATTGTATAATACACGTACTGCATAATAAACATACATATACATTAACTCAGTGAAATGGTATGTTATCCCTAATGGTTGTAACATTTAGTTGACAACAACAAGTCAGCGAGTCAACACAGGCTGAGAGACACTGGGTACCTGACGTCGTTCGGTCCGAAGGGACAGGAAGAAGTTATTTTTATTTATTCTTCTTTGTTTTATTGTCACCTGTCAGTTGTGGGTGTAGGTCTTAAACCTTTGACCTACGGAGTCCTGGTCATTGAGGTCGGAGACGTCTGGAGTCAGAGGATTGTCCTTGAGACCCACGAGACTCCTAATCGACTCCGGTACGGGTGTAGGAGGCACGTCGAGACTGTGGGTCTTGATCACGTTTAGTCTCGACTGAGATACTGACGGAAACCGTGACACGGAATACAGTCTCATCATTCTTAGACCTATTCTTAAATTCTCTTATACTTTTTTTAGTACGTGTCTGGACACACACGTGTACGTGCGCGTGTGTGTGTGTCTCTATCTATCTATAAACGGAAACAAAAGAATGAAGCAAAGTGTATGGGAAAGACCTACTAGTTCGATTGGTCTATTCATTCACAAGAACAATTAAGTATTAAGTGTACAAGGATAACGGTAAGACCCTCCACATAGGACCGTCCTCCATCGAC
Organism: Capra ibex; assembly: GCA_006410555.1. Classification (NCBI taxonomy): domain Eukaryota; kingdom Metazoa; phylum Chordata; class Mammalia; order Artiodactyla; family Bovidae; genus Capra; species Capra ibex. The sequence continues at coordinate 18,460,470 of SJYO01014747.1, forward strand.
TTTGACCGAGAAGAGTCTACGAAAAATATACTCATGACTCAGGAGGTCTTTGTGTCCTCAAAGTCTATAGTTCCGACCTGTCTGGAGGGTAGGAAAGTGGAGGTCTACAGGGACGAAGGACATTCTGTACCCCGAGGGTAGTGGAAGAGTGAACTTAGATTTTACCACCGGGTTTAAGTTCATAGCTCAACCCATGGACCCCTTTGATCGAACCTTAGAGTAAAAGATTATTCAGTCACAATCTCGTGTGTCTACGTACTCACACGTGTATGTGCGTGAGTGTGTGTATACGCACGGGTACGTGTGTGTGGTTCTTATGCGACCTACAAGCTGAAGGGTTGGAACATCCCGTTCCTCTTTTAACTAAACAATAGGTCCGGATAATACAGATCACTAGGTCTGTCTTCGTAATCGGAAGTTAATAGACTATACAAATCGTAATATTTGTTTGGCAGACCTCGCTATCGGGGCACCTCGAGTTCGTGGTCTCCTGACCCCTTCTTGACGGAGCCTAGCGTGGTCGGTTCAGTGAGCCGAGAGGAGGGAACTGTCTGCGGACCCCTCGGAAGGACCCGACCGTCGGGGTCGTACGGCCGTGTACTCGTGTGGTCGAGATGTTCGTCGACGGGCGGTTCCTGGTACCACTTGGTCGGGGTACAGTGTCCGTGGGGGCCCTGGCGTCTTTCCTTGTGAGTCCAGCACGCCACTTGTCTACCTTCCGCCGTCGTAGGCACGGCCGAAGGACTGGGTGAGACTCTGAGCACGGTCCTTGCCCCCGGCGAACACACGTGTGGATACGAGAGGGGGACGACTTTACGCCACAGAGGATTGCCTCCTTGTCAGCTTCCGTACGTAGACCCCCGAGTCGGTCGAATGACCCCTCGGGTCCGACGGGACGAGCCCAGGGTCGGACACTGGTCTGACCGGACGGGGAGCGGTCAGACAGACGAAGAGGGGTACAGGTGACGACGGGAGTGTAGGTGTACGGTCCCTCGGTGGCAGATATTGACGTTCGCCGGTGGCGGAGACTCGACCGGAGGGTCCGAAGTGGGAGGGGGTTGTCTGAGAGGAGGTCACGTTAGGAGGAGAAAGGACGAATATTGGGAGGTTGACGAAGGAAACGAGGAATTTTATTTTAGGTTTTGGGTCCGGCAGCACCGGGTGTTCGACTAGCGGTCGACGAAGGTACCAAGGGAGGGACTTGTGTGAGGGACCAAAAGGTTCGGAGCCGGTGTCCCTGCACGGAAGACAAGAAATTCGGATGGTCCGATTAAGGACTAGTCTTGAAGGTCCTTTGCGAGAAGAGACTGAGGATTAGAGAGTCCGGAGGGGAGGTTCCAGTGGAAGAGCCTCTTCGGTCGACTGAGGAGACACTCGGGTGGGAGGGAAGGGGCGGTCGACGAGAGACCGTGTTCGGGGACAAATACAGGAAGTGTCGGGAATTATTGGTAGACATTAACAGAATAAACTAATAAACTAATACACAAACAGCACAGGGATCTTGATATTACGTAGTCTTGTCTCGAGGATAGACAGAGTGAGGGTCGAGGGAATGGAGGTCTTAGAGTTTACGACGGGGTCCCATTCATGTATGAGTCCCACAATAGGTCTAGCCACGATTGATCGGTGGATCTACGGGATTGAGTGCGGTCTCCACAAGGTCCGTGCCGTGGAGATGCACTCGGGACGAGTCGTCGACTTGGTCGTCTTTGGGACTCGAACTAGAGACTTCTTCTTACACCGGGTCCCGTGTACTAAGTTGTAGGGTTTACCCCTGTCCGTTGAACCCCTTAGTGACGTCTCGGGTCTCTACCCCACTAGGGTCTCTAGAGTCCTGGTCTGGACCTGGCCTGGAGGGGCGGAGGTCCTCTCTAGAGACCAGATGACGGGTGGTAGTCCCAGTCCTCACCCCGTCACCCGTCCTGGAGGAGAGTGATCTGTAACCTCGTCTACTCCACCTTTACGAGAGTCACGGATTCGTGTAGAAGAGGTAGGAAGGGAAGGGGTGTACTGATACCAGAAGTGGTCCTATACTCAAAAGACTTTCGAACACAAGGGTCACGGTACGTTTTCGAGTCACTGTAGACTTACTTACCGACTTGGAGTTTCACTAGTTGTCGCCGCGACTTTACCTATCGGGAGATGGTCGAGGAGACACCCGGAAGGGGACGGGCGTAGGTGATTAGGTCCCAAGTAAGGTACAAAGAGGAAGAGTAGGGTCAGGGGAGTGAGAGGGGGAGAATCTAAAAAGGTAGTCGTATATTTGTGTAGGTTCCTTTCGGGTAAAGTTTCTTTTAGAGGAGTCGAGTTACAAGAAGTTGATGGTTGAGTACAGAGAGGCAGAGGTATACGGTTTACAAAAGTTTTCTTAACGGGTGTAAGGGTCCGGAAGGAAGGAGCGGAGGGAAACTGGGAAGTAGGGTCGGACAGAAGTAGGGGTGGTGAGGTGACTTTGCTATAACAGTTCCAGTGGTCACCAAAGGTGCAACCGTCTAAGAAGAGACGGTAGGTCAAAGAGTCAGAGGGTCGTCGTAAAATGGATCAATTGGTGGGAGAGAACGACGTTTGTGAGAGAAGAGATGCTTAGAGAATTGGAGCGAGAGACGACCCAAAGAAAGGTGGAGGGACCTATCGCATAGAATCAGAGGAACCGACCAAGGTGTCAGAAATAGGTAGTCACCCCCTCGGAGGTCCAGAGTGGGAGTGGTCCGGTACCCCTCGAGTGGGTCCATGAGACGACACTTGTGGTAGATACGCGGGTTTCCATAGGGAGCAGTCTGGAGGGTCGACTCGAGGTCCGAGAAGACAGTATACAGTCGTTGTGGTTAAGAACGACAGGAGGGTGAACCCGCAGAGGTAGAGTCATTTACCGGAGTTACGGTGTGTCAGTAGGTTCAGTTTAAAGTAGTGGTTAACGAGGGAAGGGAGGGAGGTTGTGGGTGTGGAATCGTTCACGTGGAGGCGTCCTCTAGTAGTCGAGACGAATGACGGGTGGTAGGGGTGAGAATAGTAGAGAGTGGTGGGTTCGACGGAGCCGAGAAAGTTTCCGGTGACGGAGGTTTTGTACTGGGGACGAAGGTGCCGAAGGTGGGGGTGAACTGTTTTGGACAGAAGTGTGTCTCGGACTTTCTCGAAAAGTATTGTATTTGGTCACAGGAGGGACCGCCAGGTCACCGATCCTGAGGTGTCAGGGTTACGTCCCCTGGGTTCAAGTTAGGGACCAGTCCCTTGTTCTAGAGCGTATGATGTTGTTTTTAGTTTCTAGGGTGCACAGCGTTGATTCCGGACTGTGTCGTTTTAATTTTTATGTATATATAAAATTTATTGATTTAATCTAGTAAGGGGAGAAAAGGTGGGAGAGGGGGGTTTTTAGTCGGGGACTACCGAAGACATGAACCCTATCTTAAGTAAGAGGTGGAGTCGGTCGTCCTAGGAGGCACAGACCGAGTAGGGAGAGGGAGGACTCGAGTTCGATTGGAATTGAAACAAATGAATCGAAATCACAGTGACCAGAGGAAAGATCAGAAGTTTTGTAGTTCGAGGGAGGGCGAAGAGTCCTGGAACAAAAACGGAAATTTTCATGAACCTAAGGGAAAGTTTGAGAAGAGAAGTCCCTCTGGAAGGGACTGGTTGGTCGGTTTCTACAAGACACAGTGGAAGGAGACCTAGGTCGCAAGAATCCCGTCCCCTCCTAAAACGGGGAGTCTCTTGTGAACCGTTACAGACCCCTGTGAAAACTAAGAGTACTGACCAGAGATCACCCATTTCCGGTCCACCACCACCAAATCAGTGATTCACAGACTGAGGACACTGGGACACCTGACATCGGGTGGTTCGAGGAGACAGGTACCCTAAAGGGTCCGTTCTTATGATCTCACCCAACGGTAAAAGTAGAGGTCCATCTCCGGTCCCTACAATAATTTATACGATGTTGAATTCTGTCACGGAGTGTTGTTTCTTACAGATTCTTAAGGGACCATCGAGTCGACCATTCCTTAGGCGGACGTTTCGTCCTCTGGACCCAAACTAGGGACCCAACCCTTCTAAGGGACCTCTTCCTTACCAATGGGCGAGGTCATAAGGTCGGACCTCTTAAGGTACCCGACGCATGGGGTACCCCAGCGTTTCTCAGCTGTACTGACTCACTGAAAGTGAAAAAAGTGTTACAGTTATCATACTTCGAACTCTTCACAACGAGACCAATAGAGGAAATATAACATCGGTTTTAGATATTGCTGGAGTACACGTACAGATGAGCAGATAACGAAGAAAGAGGGTTGTCTTACGTTCTAGAGACTCCCGTCCGTTGGACAAATAGAACAAACGACACCATAGGTGTTGTACGACGGGTCAAGAACCATGTGTCGTCTTCTAAATTTCCTTGTTTCATTGCTTACTGACAAGAAGGAGTCTTGGGACGCTGGAACGTCGTTCAGTACTTTTCCGGTACCGGGGGTTACAGAACTACCTTGGTCGTACAAGAGGTTGAGAGACTTTTCTGTTTCCACATTTCTTCGCACAACGCGGAGACCCCAACCCCTCCCTCTGTCTCGGGATACCGGGGAACCTCTGTCAGCAGAGAGTAGATGAGTCTCGTGCAACTAGTATTTTGAAGGTCAGGGAGGATCTGTAGAGTTGAAACTTGGTCCTCTCTTTCTCCTCCAGAAACTAGGTTTCGTCTTTCTCGGACTCCGTCCCTCCCTGTGATCGAAACTGGGAAAGAGGGGTCACCCGGAACCTCCTCTGTCAAACTCGTTCTTCCTTTCAGCCCAGATCCGGTCTCGTCGACCGAACTCTCATTAGGTTATCACGTTCGAGACACGGACTCTCGTCGACCGGGGTCCCCAGGACTCTCACGACGGGAGCCTCACCGGTTAAAGGAATCCTTTTACGTTTTACCGGTCCGGTGGGGAATGACTTAATATTTCGTGAATAGTGAAGAAATTATGGATGGGTGTACCTCCTGAATTAAGTGAGTTATACCTTCAATACTTCCGCTTAACCATTCACTCGTAATCCGAGTTCACGTGACGTATTTCTGTCTGCTCCCGTTATAAAAGGGGATAATTTTCCCATCTAAAGGAGTGACGTTGAGCCGAAGTCTCGATTACACCTTTTCAGTGAGGTTTCGAGACCCGTGAAAGGAATATTCTCCCATTAGGTCCAGTGACCTTCCTTTCCCGCGGGAACTGAAATGTCCTTAGTAATAGGGGTCTTTGGTTCCACAGTCTCACTAATCAGTTCCATTAGCAGTCCTTCCGTTCCAGTCCACCCACCATGGGTCGGGAGGGAGACCTACCATTCGACCCTACCCTGGTTCGGTGTCTCTTCTCTCTACAGTGTCCTGTCTCCTCCTACCCACTCGGCCCGGTTCTGACCTTCGTCCTACACCTCACCTCCGTCGTCCCTCTCTCCGTACTAGGAGATTTCGTAGTGGTCACCTTCTTTGGGACCAATGTAGGTTCTGGCTTTTCCTCCTGCAGTTGTCGTAATCAGAGATAGTAGACATTCCTTTAGGAGACGGTAAGGAATTCCAAGGTCTCCTAAGGTGAAACCCTCGACCTCTCTACCGGAATGAGGAGTCTTTTTCTTTACGTCAAAAAGGAGAACAATTGAAAAAAGTGAAAGAACGAAGCCGTAGTACTCGGCAAAGGATAGGAGACCGTTCTTCGGCAGACAAGAAAAGGGGTAGATGAGTGGGAGAACCTTCTGTAGAGAGATAGGTGTACGGAAGTTATTGACGGATTAATCTCTACTTAAGGTCAAGGTGTCCAGATGGTAATTACGGATTTGGAGAGGTGACAGGACAGAAGGAAACGAGTGTCATGTATAGGAGGACCTGTGAAGTCTTGTTTTATTTTTTATACCTGTCCTCTCGAGTGAGAAAGGAAGACTTAATAGGGTTCCATGGAGACGACTCAGGAGGACTGAACTTTACAATTTCGTCTCTACCACTTATCTAAAGTTAAAAAGACGTTATAGCGACCCTACGACTCTCAATTGGGTCGGACGGCACAGATCTTCCTCCGACACCAACTCGGCCTTTTTCTTGACACTAACTAATCACTACAGACAGGACCCGTGCCCTATGTCTTCCCGGTGTATTTGTGGTAATTGGTTTAGACCCGAAGAACCCACCTCGTCGTTATTTCTTAGACGGCCGGTTATGTCCTCTGTGTTCTTTGCACACGAACAAGGGACCCAGTCCTTCTAGGGGATGTCATCCTCTACCGTTGGGTGAGGTCATAAGAACACCCCCTTTTAAGGTACCTGTCTCCTCGGACTGTACGACATCAAGTACCCCAACGTTTCTCAGTCTGTACTGAAACACTAACTTGTTGTAGTTTTATCGGACACCGACCCCCGAGGACCTACCGGAGTCCTACCCGCCGACCATCGGTTCCTTGGGTTGGTTCACTAATTTCCCAACCTTGGAAGTTGGAGTGAAATGACCTCCGACTTAACTAGTGGTTTTCAGTTATTAAATTAGTTATTACGGATGTATTACTTCGGAGGTATGTTTAGGATTTCGCTCCAGGTCCCTCGGAGGTCCAAGTGCTGGTCTTCCCCGACGACCCTCCCTCTACGCGCACCTCTCCCGTATCTCGGAGGGACAGAGGAGGGTACGGAGGGGGACACACAGAGAAGGTAGACCGACGAGAACTCAATCGGGGAAAATATTATTTGACACTGTTATTTGTCATTCCCCGAAGGGTCCACCGCGATCACCATTTCTTTGACGGACGGTTACGTCCTCTGTATTCTCTGCGTCCAAGTTAGGGACTCAGTCCTTCTAGGGGACCTCTTCCTTTACCGTTGGGTACGGTCATAAGTACGGACCTCTTAGAGTACCCGTCTCGACATCGACCACCCGATGTCAGGTACCCCAGCGTGTCTCAGCCTATACTGACTTCGTTGAATCGTACGTGTGTGTTATTTGACATTCACTTGACATAAGGGTTCAAGCCACTCAGTGAGATCGTTTAAACGATCAGTGAGATCGATTCGGGTCCTCCTCCAGGTCCCTTGGAGACTAGATATCAGTCGTCGAGTCCACTGTTGGACCTGAACACTAAACGTAGACTCCACTGCAGCGGAATCCCCTGGATCGGGAATTGATACTCTAGACTGTGAGGTAGACCCTTCCATTACAGTCTTAACGTAACTTAACCTCCTGTGCGTGAGTCACTGGTGACTCTTAATCTCCCGACTGGCCATACCTCCCTTTAGTGTGTAGACTACCGGGCTTCACTTCTTGGCATGATTCTCGTCTTGTCTCTTCGTCTGCACTCAGAAACGAAAAGTTGAACAGCGACCTAACTTGTCCCTAACTCCAGTCCTAGACCCCGGAGACACGGGTCCTCTCACTGGCACGAACATCGACGACACGACTCCGACACTGTGCGTACATCGGGCTCTGGGAGAAAGAGTGGAGAGGGGTGTGGAGGCGGAGGAGCATCTTGTGTCGGACGTGAAATGTTCAGTCGGGTTGTTTCGTGAACGACGGTCCCGATCAAGGGAGGACGAACGAGACTCGGTGACAGAGACGGACAAGGAGACGGACGGTCCGTGGAACTCATGGATTGCTTACAAGACCTTCGAGTTGTAGGTCTTCGGTTATACGACGTAGAAGGAGAGAGGTGATTTTCATAATCAGTAAGTCAACACAGGTTGAGAAAAGCTGACATCGGGTGGTCCGAGGATACAGGTACCCGAAGAGCTCCGTACTTATAACCTCATCCACCGGTAAAGGAGGAGGTCTCCTAGAAGGACTGGGTCCCTAGCTTGGGACTAGAGGAAGTGACATCAATCTAAGAAATGGTAGACTCGGTGGTCCCTTCGGGGAGGGAGGCGATTCGAAAATAGTTTGATAGGCGTAGGTCAACGTTACTAGCCACTGGGGCGACTAGTCGAGGACCCTTGAACACAGACACTCGAACAGTGGACGCACACGGACCGAAGGGAACACGTACGAATTAGTGAAGTCAACACAGGCTGAGGAACACTGGGATACCTGACATCGGACGGTCCGAGGAGACAGGTACGATAAGAGATCCGTTCTTATGACCTCACCCAACGGTAAAGGAGATGGTCCCCGAAAAGGGAGCCCTCGTCCTTTAAGGAACTGGAACTACTGTCTCAGGAGACTTCAGATAAAACAAGTGGGAGGAGACCGAGACACGAGGTTCACCCGTCTCTGGAGTCTCCAAGGTTCTTCGAAGAGGAACTTTGACCCTACTTCACCCGAGGTCGGACACCGTCTCTTCTCGACAGATCCCATACCCCGTCCCGACCCCAGGTTACAGTTCCGAGTCTCTTCGTATTTTGTACCCCGGCTTCTCTCTTCTACGACCGGGTACGAAGAGACTACAGAAGGAAGTTTTGAGTCGAGTCTGTCCGGGAAAGAAGACCCTCGAAAGGGACCAGAAGGGGAAGGTCTAGGACTCGTACGGAACCGATACGACAGACAGGGTCTTTATCGTGACTATGAGCTCTGCCAAGCTGTCGTAGTAGCTAAGTTTACTCAGCTACGTTTACTCTGACTCGTTTGAGGTCCTCTGTGACTTCCTGTCCTTTCGGACCGCACGACGTCAGGTACCTCAACGTTTCTCAACCTGTTTTGACTCGTTGACCTGTTATTGTTTATCTCGTGTTTGAGGGTCGTTTCTCCTGAGGCCGGCCTCCCGACCTGGTCCCGGGGGCTCCCGGAGGGGGGTTCGGTTCGTAACTACGAATGAATCGAGGACCTAGGGCCTCCCTGGTCCCACTGACCTCTTAACCCACACCAGTGAATGGCTCGAGTCCTACGTCTACAAATTTGGTGACGAAATCTTCGTACGGTCCACCGCGATCACCATTTCTTGGGTGGACGGTTACGTCCTCTGTATTCTTTGCACCCAAGCTAGGGACCCAGTCCTTCTAGGGACCTAGTCCTTCTAGGGGACCTCCTCTATATCCTTGGGTGAGGTCATAAGAACGGACCTCTTAGGGTACCTGTCTCCTCAGACCGTCCGGTGTCAGGCGTTTCTCGACCTATGCTGACTTTGGTAAATCGTGCGTGTGTCTCGTCGTGAAGGGGTAAAATTGTAGGGGTGGAATCGACCTTACACGTCTGGTCATAGTCGAGGTGTGTCTGGGAGTAGTACAACAGAATATGGAAACCGTGGAGGTGATGAACGTTCGGAACCTCTAGGAGTCCCCGTCCCTGACCAGAAAAAAAAAAATTAGAGTCGTAGGGGTCGTAGTTTATCCTGTGGGTGGGCCGAGAGTTTTCGGGAGGCATTTCCTCCACACCCATGTGATCCTCGAGAGGAAAGGACGTGACAGTCGAAGTGGGACCCCGTTCTCGTAAATTAAGACAACGGTCACTTCCCTTCGGACTCCGTGGTAGACCCTCAGGGGACGCCTTGTTCTTTTGCCTCACGGTGTTCTGTGGTCACTGAGAGACAATCCCTCGGACCAGTGTGTGTAGGGGACCTCTGACCGGAAGAGTAACCTCCCTGATCTTTGGGGTTCCAGTTCCATCGTAGAGTCGAAGGTTGGGGTTCTGGACCTCCTTAGGACAGGTTTTCCATCGAAAACGGGGTTGGGACGTCTGTAGGAGGAGAGGCCCGACGACTATCGCCCCAAGCGAGTCCTGTGGCTCCTCGAACCGTTACACATTGACGTGGAGATCGAAGGGGGGACCTTCAGTCGTCTGTCCTAACGGGCCCCCGGGGGAAGGTCCTCGTCACCATGCCCCGTCTTTCACAGTCACTACGGGGCACTCAGGCCCTTTCCCCTGGAGATGTTCCACCCCTCCTTCGATCTCAGCCTTCTACACCCCAAAAGGATCGTATAGAGTTAGGGGTCATCAAGAGAAAAACCGGGGACACGTTCTTTCCTCCGTCTCGGATACGGGCACCGACAGCCGTCCCTCTCGCTGTCGTCGACTCGACCGTCGTACTACCTCGGGACTGACCTCCTCGGAGACGACGGTCCGACTACAGCAGGTCGACGAGAGTGGTGGTCCTTCCTGAGCTACCGAGGTCGGCGATAGTCGGACCTCGTGGAAGTGGGGTGCCCGAGTCGAGACGGACCAGGTCGACCCGGCCGAAAGTAATCTCCCCCGCGACTTGAGGTGACATATGTAAGTGAATAGATAAACAACTGGTGCGACCCAGAGCCAACGTCGTGTGTCCTAGAAGCGACGTCGTACACCCTAGATCAAAGGAGTGGTCCCTAGCTTGGGCCTGGGGACGTAACTGTCATATCTCAGAATCGGTGACCTGGTGGTCCCTCCAGGAGTAAGTGAATAAATATTTCCTGAGTGATACACGGTCAACGGACGCAGGTCGCAGGTACATGGGTCTCTCCGAAAAACGTCGTGGTTCGAAACCCGGGGTGGAGTGCAAGGGACCCAGGGTCGCTATCCAGTCTTCGAGAAGGGTCCAAGACCAGTAGTGAAGTCACCCTCAGTCTTACGACCCCTGGGATGGATTTAAGATCGGTGAGTTGACCCGGGATTACTGGGTCTTTCCTATGTAGTCGGAGAAAAAGGGTCGTCTACCCGGGTCCAGGACTAGTACTAAAGAGTAGCGGGGGAACGATTGCCGAGTGCCCGGGTCAAAGTATAGTGCACCCGAGGACAGACGGGTGGAACCTTAGTATCGTAAAAGTCAAAGACAATTGTTATCGTGACCATGGGTCTGGGGGTAAACTCTCGGGACAGTCGGTGTGGTCGGGTCCAGTCTGGGGTCGGGGTCATGGGATGAGGTGGTACTCTCTGACCTCACCCTTACGACTGAGTTGAGACCGGTGGTCGTGTTCTCGACGTAGACAAAAGGAATTTGGACTTGAGTGGACAGGGATCGAGAGAAGGAGGGGAAGTAGTTGTACCGGGACCCTTAGACTTTACGGGTTATCTACGAAGATGGTGGTTACTTAGGGTCCCGGGACAGGGACGTATATACTCTCATACTACCCCGGACAGTTTGACGGGGTGACAGTACGTGTTAAGTTCTTAAGGTCAGACATCATAAGAGACTAAATGTCTATAAGTCATATAAAGTTGGACTCATTTCAAACAATTTAGTCGATAGAATATCGTCCAAAAGTTTCTAATAATAAAAATAAACTAAACATTATAATGAAAATCCCTTTAATTCATAATTGTTTTAATCATAAGCTCACGAGAAACCTTTTTTTTTTTTTCTTTCTTTCTTTCTTACATACAGACCCTGAAGGGGTCGCCAGGTCACCAATTCTGAGGTGCGAAGGTCACGTCCACCGGACCCAAGTTAAGGACCAACTCCTTGATTCTAAGGTGTACGGTACACGACACCAGTTTACTTATTTATGAAGTAAAATTTTTTCTTACGTTCAAGGTCAGGTCCTGTCGTGAACGAATAAGTAAAGGACTTCCACCTTTTGACGAACACGAGTCAAGTCTGTGACCTCCTTTGACGGCCTGAGTGTGAGAGCGAAGGGCCGTGAAGGGTTACCCGTGGACACACGTCTCTCCCCCAGTTCAACGTCTACTCGGGTGCGTTTTGTAAGTGAGGGTCAAGTGTGGTAGACGTGAGTCCCCCCGAAACCGGTCGGGTGGTTCCACCTCTACGACGACTCAGTAGGTCAGGGGCACGACTTTAGACCCTCTGTGAACTCCGTAAGTAACAGACCCCCGTGGACCCCCGAAGGGGCCACCGAATCAACCATTTCTTAGACGGACGCTAAGTCCTCTGACCCTAAGGTAGGGACCCAGTCCTTCTACGGGACCTCTTCCCTTACTGTTGTGTGAGGTCATAAGAAGGGACCCTTTAGGGTACCCGTCCCCTTAGAGCGTCCGATGTCAAGTATCCCAGTTTTCTCAACCTGTACTGAAGCGCTGATTTGGTGTGCCTCCACGGACCCCCGGGGTTGTGAAGACTTGTTTTCCGGTCCTGTGGTTCTACGGTCTGAAAAGGAATTACCTTTGACGGACAAAAGATTTCTTCCGGGTCAGGTGACTGAGATGAATCTGTAAAGGGACCTTATTTGTGAAGGTATCCCGTGTGTGTGGTTCGAGAGGTAATCCCGATCATCGAAATACTTTTTCTGCACTCACCCCGAGATTTAATAAGACTGGAGAAGAGAAGGGAGGAAGGAAGAAAAAAAACATTTTTCCTCTTGTGTAAAGGTTCTCCAGACTTAAAGACTTGTCTCTGATGTCACCCCAGTTTTAAACGTTTAGATGGACGTTTGTTTCTCCCAATCCCCAAGTGTCTAATCGTAAGGGTCTGTGGGGAATTACTGAAAAGGGGTCCACTAATGACGACGGGGTTTGGATTTCTTCGGGAGAAGATCCAGGAGAGGATTTTATCGGTCCCCCTCAAACTACAGACTAAGTCTCTTGGGTGTCGACCACGAGGTACTGTTGGACCTCCCTACGTCGTCCCTCCCTCCACTCTCCGCCCCAAGTCCGCCCTCCCCTGTGTACATACGGATACCGGTTAAGTACAACGAGATACCGTTTTTGGTAGTGCACGACTGAGTGAGCTAAGTCAGTGCAGACTGAGAAACGCTGGGGTACCTGGTATCGGGTGGTCCGAAGAGACAGGTACCTTAAGAGGTCCGTTTTTATGACCTCACCCAACGGTACGGGAGGAGGTACCCTAGAAGGACTGGGTCCCTAACTTTGGTTCAGAGGACTCAGAGGACGTAACTGTCCATCCAAGAGATAGGAGGTTTATTTTATTTTATTTTTTAAAAATTACAATGGGAATGGGTCCCATCCTCCGTCCCCTTCGAAGAGTAGTAGTGGTCGGACGGAGAGTCGTCGGAACGGTCGAAGATACAGAGTGAAGGGACGTTGTGGGGGGAGGGTCAAGCGACCGAAGGAGAGGGACGAAGAGGGAAGTCAGTAAGTAGAGGAGAGGGACGGTCGACTAGAGACGTAGACTTTAGTATGAACCGCCGTCTTACGGGGTAAGAGATTTCGTCTTCGGAGTCTGTTGGGTCTCTCACTCAGTCACAAAGGCTTTCGGGGCCCGTGAGTCGTTCGAGGAGACCTGCCAACACCCACTCCCCTCGACTTCCACAGGAAAAATGATTTTCTGGGTAGGTGTGAGTAGAAGTCCCACACCTGTCGACCCCGGGGTCTTAAGGAGGTCCCCGGCGGAGAGGTAGTGACCAGGTCGGGTGGAGGAACGTTGTCGTACAAAGGACCTGTCCTCCTGCGACGTCGCACCGATGGTTGACGTCCTCCATTGGACACAGAGGTTCTCCGACCCGTCCATGTTGTCCACACCAAAGTCGAGTCTCGACTCTTGGATCTTGTTGGTTCCGAGTTCTGGTGTCTGAATTTCGGACTCTCCGCTCCTTAATGTGTACGTTTACCGATCGTCTTTTTGTCCCAGTCCCGACCTACTCTGTCCTGCTTGGAATGTCTCGTGCGTGAGGCACAGGACACAGGGGACTGCAGGGACCCTGGTGAAGTACGACGACCGACCGAGGACCGGTGGTCCGAGACGTAGAGTCGGACTTTCGAAAGAGGTCCCGTCCGGATCACAGCCTCCATGACTCGTCGTTTATCGGGCCTAGACAGCGGGCGGAGAGGAAGGCCATCCCACTGATGGGATGTGGTAGAGGGCCGTAAAGGTGGCTCCCGGACGATGGACGACCGTGTCAGTGGTAGAGGTCTCGTAAGCAGGCCCCAGTGGTGAGTCGTCCTTCCCTGGTGGACCGGGTCCCTTGTTTCGGGGAGAGGGTAACCTAGCTTGGGTCAAACGGGGTGAACCGAGGTAAAACTACCTTTCTCTTGTCCTCCACTACCGTCGATACTCCGTAAAGACCCCAAGTGACAACCACTTTTTTATTCAAATCCTCCGGAGGGAACACCAAGTCTGTCATTTCGCAGACGGATGTTACGCCCTCTGGATCCAAGCTAGGGACCCAACCCTTCAATGGGACTTCTTTCTTTACCGTTGGGTGAGGTCATAAGAACGGACCTTTTAGTGTACCTACCTCCTTGGGTCATCCGATGTCAGGTACCCCAGCGTTTCTCAACCTGTGCTGACTCGGTGAAGTAAGGTACATTCAAATTTTAGTCCCACGATAGAGGGGAGTGGGGTAGGGAAGGGTGTCCTTTTATTCTTGAGAGTCCTCGTGACACTTTGACCTGTCTTTTCTCTTTCAATTGGTCCCGACTCCCTGGAGGGACCACCAGGTCACCGATTCTGAGGTGTGAGAGTTACGTCCCCCGGACCCAAGGTAGGGACCAGTCCCTTCATCTAGGGTGTACGGGGTTGATTGTGTGACCACTGAGTCTACCATTTCTTAGACGGACGTTACGTCCTCTGTACCCAAGTTAGGGACCCAGTCCTTCTAGGAGACGTCTTCCCTTACCGATGGGTGAGGTCATAAGAACGGACCTCTTAGGGTACCTGTCTCCTCGGACCGTCCGACAGATACTCCATCATCTCAACCTGTGTTGACTCGTTGATTGTGAAAGCGGTGTTGATTCGTAAGAGCACGGTGGTGATCCTGGATCGTGGTGGTTTATTTGCTTATAATCCCTTTTTTAACTCCCGACTGTGACTGTAAGTACTTCTCCCCAAAAGACGGGGACGACGGTCGGAATCGTACAACAAGATATGTGCTACCCTTCTGTTGTCTAAAACTAAGTCAAAGACTGTCCAGAGTCAATCTCGAAACTACGGAATCACAGGGACAGTCCCTTCTTTGTCCTTGGTCGTGTTTAGAGAGACCGGGGTCCCTCGTACACCTGTTGTGTTCCATACAGACACAGGTCTACCTGACTACACCAAGACCCTCGAGTCTAGACCTGGGGATCAGTGGCTCCGGAAACACGTTCGTGGACAGGTCTACAGGTCCCCCTGACTCTCGGGTCGTACCGTTACTTCGAATGTACCTGAGTAATAGTCTAGACGGTTTCTAAAGAGGAAGACAAAAATAAACCGACACGACGTCCCGTATACCCTAGAATCAAGGGGCTGGTCCTAACTTGGGTGTGGGGGTCGTAACCTTTGTGTCTCAGAATTGGTGACCTGGTGGTCCCTTCAGATTCTAAGAAGTATCCTTCGATACTTGAAGACGTCTGTACTCGAGGCCGTCAGTAGGATCTCTAGGTCCTTTATGTAGGTTGGTCTCGGGAACTAAGGGTCTCGGGGTCGTGCACTGAGTCGGTGTGCGTCAGGACGAGATGTCGCCGATGGGAGTCGGAGACTTGGCCCCTGGGGTCAGAGTTGGAAGAGCAAGGGTGAACTGGGGAGGAAAGAAGTCCGGAGCTTATTTATTTATCAGTCCACTAGGACTGACGTTTTCTGTCTGGGACCTATCAAACCCCTACACTCCCACGTGTTCGACATACTTTCAGCGGGTCCTGAGACTGGAGGGTCTCGACTCGGCCGGGTCTGGGGCTGACGGTGCACGGTTCCCGGAGGGTTCTCCTACACAGAACGAGGGTGAGTGTCTGGTCTTCCACGGTACCCTTCTCTGCCGAATTTAGTCCACAGGCCGACGTTGCTGACGGAAGGAAGGTCGTGGACGGGCTCGGGAAAGAGTGGGTAAGAGGTGTCGTCGACCTCTGCTAGACGTTTGTGTGATCGTTTTGAGAAGTCACCCCTACGACTCAGACTCCTCTTCGGGTCTTCAGCAATTGCACCGGCTCGTCACCCCGACCCGGAACGGGTAGAGAGTCGGGGCGGAGGGGTACCGCCGGAGTGGGGACGTTCCCGTGGGAAAGGGGCCCCGGAAGCTGACACATAATCGGGAGGACGGAGTCTCTGCTAGGAAGGTGTGGGGAGAGGTGTACCGGTCGAGGAAGTTCAGAGTCTCTTTCGTACGACGGAGTCTCTTCGGAAAGGTCTGGGGGTCCTGCACCGGTCCAGGGGATCTGGATGTAATAGTTTCTCGGGACACGGTGAGAAATCTCGTACGCACGAGTCAACTTATACGTTTCCCAGATCGGGTGAGGTCCAAGGGAAATTTTCAGTACTGAGACCACCTGTGTCCAGTGTCACGAGGTAAATTTGGACTTATTGTCCTTTGGGACACCTAGAGTTGTCCAGCTGGAGAACTTTGAGGGATGACACGAACCTAGGGTGGTTTCGTACTCCGTTCGTACCGACGAGACGGGTGTAGTGACGGTTAGGTGAGGGACCGTTAGCCTAGATGACGGTAGGAGGTAGGCCATGTCGGTGTCGTAGGGAGGTCCTGTGGACCTGACAGGGGTTCCTTTACCATTACAGTCTTCACCCTCAATAGGAAAGGTTTATCGGGTAGGGGTTCTGGAGGGTTCGTAACCACGAGTCACACGGGACTTGCCACAGGTAGAGAGTTTCTGGGGAGTATGGTGGTGGAGGGGAGGTGTGAGTCCCCCTAGGTAGGGGAGTGGATTGAGAACGTACAAGAGGTGAAGGAACCCTACCCGGTAAACTCGACCTCTTTCCTTACGTTTTACTATGGGGGTGCTTTCAATTTCTGAGAGTACCACAGTCTGAGAAACGTTGAGGTACCTGTCATCGGGCGGTCCGAGGAGACAGGTATCTTAAGAGGTCCGTTCTTATAACCTCACCCAACGGTAAAGGAAGAGGTCCTCTAGAAGGACCCAACGGTAAAGGAAGAGGTCCTCTAGAAGGACTGGGTCCTCAGTTTGGGGGGAGAGGGCGTGACGTACACCTAAGAAATGGTAGACTCAGTGACATTTCCCTTCGTCTTGTCACCTACTCTTTCCTTTGCACTAAGTGCCATTTGTTCGTCAAACTGGAGACATACTCTGGACGTGGGAACGAACAGTCTGACATTGCACGTACACTCGGTCGACCCCTCGACCGCTGTCACGTCTAAGACTAGGTCGTCCAGACCCCACCCCGGGTTCTAGGACGTTAAGATTGTTCGAGGTCCGCTACGGCTCCAACCACCGGGTATCTTCCATGAATCTCATCGTTCTCAGACAGATGTGTTACGAACCGTGTTCCTTCCACGAGTCTTTCTAAACAATCCAGTCTAATTTAACATTCTCTTGGACCCAAACTACCTTCCTTAGTAATTGTGTGTGGTTCACTATTCAATTCATCAATTTGGTTGGACCGACGTGTAATTTTAATGGTTCCTTTTCTTTCGCAATCAGCGAGTCAACACAGACTGAGACGTTAGCGTGCCTGACATCGGACGGTCCGAAAAGACAGGTAACCAAAGAGGTTCATTCTTATGACCTCACCCAACGGTAAGGGAAGAGGTCCCCTAGAAGGACTGGGCACCTAGCTTGGGTCCAAAGGATTTGACGTCCATCTAAGAAATGACAGGTTCGGTGTTCCCTCGGAAAATTTAACGGTCACAGACCCGGGGTTAAGTCTTTCAGATTGCAGTAACCAGATCTCATGTCGGACTTATAAACTTTAAACATTTCGAAGGGTCCACTGGGATTATACCTCGGACCAATCCCGGGGTGAGTTAAGCTTGTCCTTTTGACAGTAACGGACAAGGCACGGTCCGTAGTACCCGAGCTAAGATGACCGTGAGTCTTCACTCCAGGTACGGAAGTCACTCTTACAGGAGATTACTCCCCTTGTCCAGGTGAGCACTGAGATTGTCTTTTTCATTATTTTCCGTATGAGTCTATTCAACTCTTATTGTCTACTTCTTCGTTGACTAGGTCAGATCCACTTTGATCTCCCCCCCTTTTCAGTCTGTTTTCTGTCACTATAGACCCGGAATTTCCTACTTATCCTCAAAGGATCCGTCCGTTCCTTCGACGACAGGGTCCGGAGACAAGGAGGGGTAAGAACCCGTGTCCCCCACTACAGACCGTTCGTGGGTCCCAGGACATAAGACCCGGCCGACGGATGACGATGGGACCCACATACTCCTTTCGCATCGTGTTTCATATTCCAGTGGGGTTACGTACAAGAGAGAATGACCGACCACGACAACCTCCTGGTGACCCTCGTCGGTCCTACGAAATACTCGGTCAGGCTAGTCTTTTGGTCGCAGGTGTGGAAGAGGGACTGTGTCCTTTAAACTACGTCTTTGATCACTATAAAATCTCGCCGGTTTTGTGGTTTGTCGCGACAGGACCACCAGGTCACCAATTTTTAGGTCGACGGTTACGTCCCCTGTGCCTAGGGTAGGGACTGGGCCCTTCTGGGGTGTACGGTGCCCCGGTGATTCGGGGACGTGGTGTTGGTGCCTCGGGTGTGTGGGCCTCGGGCTCGAGACGTTGTTCTCTTCCGTCGCGCTACTCTTCGGACGTGCGGCGTCTCTCGTCGGGGGTGCGAGGCGTCGAGCTCCTCCGTGTGTCCGTCGTCGTTTCTGGGTCACGTCGGTTTTACTTATTCGTCTTTATTTCTTCTTGGTTTGTCCTCGGTGGCCCGTTGGGTCGCTAGTCGTTGTCGTCCTTCGGGGGTCCGACTTCCTACTTCGCTCCTCCACCACAGTTCTTCGGGTCCCAGTCTCGGGCGACCCTCGGCCCCTGTCGCCCCTGGTGCGTCGTCCTTCGTGACTCTCAGCGCCGGTAACGGTTTCTACGCTTCTGTCACGAGACTAGGAGCCCGTCGTTCGCCCAGCCCACCCCCACACGGGCGGAAGAGGGAAGGAAGAAGGGGGAGACACCGCGGGTGACCGGTCGTCGTCGGAGCTCGGTGAACCGTTTCCTCGGGTCCTCTACCTTGAAAGTCCCCAGTCCGGGACCTTCCTGTCCCTTCCCTAGACTCGTGAATGTCCTTTTCCTGTCTAAGTAAGACCGGTTTCGTCCGACTTGTCGGGAGAGGGGAGTGGGGAAAGGGGACGTGAATTTTGGGGGAGCACGGGATCTCGTGTCGACGGGTCGGTTACAGGACGTCTGTGACAGCCGTTGTCTCGACCCCTCTGCGGCGGATGGAGATCGACGTTTATGGGAGCGACCAATAAGGGGACCACGATCGATTAAACTAGTCAAAGAGTGACACGGTGTCTCGTGTTTACAGACTCTTCGTGACAAGAGTCTTTTCCGACTCTTTCTGCCTAGTAAAGGTGTAGGACCGATGACAGTTATCATGAATGTTACTTGTGACCCCATGTGCACAGGAAACCTTAGTACCAAAAGGACCCCATATACGACCCC
This sequence comes from Capra ibex, assembly GCA_006410555.1. Classification (NCBI taxonomy): domain Eukaryota; kingdom Metazoa; phylum Chordata; class Mammalia; order Artiodactyla; family Bovidae; genus Capra; species Capra ibex. The sequence goes on from SJYO01014747.1 coordinate 18,479,551, forward strand.
TCGTCCTGACGATCCAGTATACCATGAAGTTACAAACCGAAAAATTCATTGGAGGTATGGTAAGGGGTATCACCGACATATTTAAATGTAAGGATGGTTGTCTCGTTCTGTCAAGGGAAAATAGGTGTAGGAGAGGTCGTAAGTGACAAACATCTTAAAAAACTACGTGGAGCCACGAGACACTACTGGGACTCCCCACCCTATCCCCACCCACCTTCCCTTCTGGTTTCCCTTCCCTATAGACATACAACGCAAACGAGTCAGTAGTTCAGGACAGACTGAGAAACACTGGGGCACCTGACGTCGTGCGGTCCGAGGAGAAAGGAGGTAACAGAGGACCTCAAACGAGTTTAAGTACAGGTAACTCAACCATTGTGATAGGTTGGTATGGTAGGAGACAGTGGGGGAAGAGGAGGACGCAAGTTAGAAAGGGTCGTAGTCCTAGTAAAGGTTACTTTACCTAGAAGTTTAGTCCACCGGTTTCATTACCTCGAAGTCGAAATCATAGTCAGGAAGGTCACTTATAGGTCCCAACTAAAGGAAATCCTACCTGACCAAACTAGAGGAACGACAGGTTCCCTAAGAGTTCTCAGAAGAGGTTGTAGTGTTAAACTTTCGTAGTTAAGACACGAGTCGGAAGAAGTACGAAATTGAGAGTGTAGACGTGTGCTGATGACCTTTTTGGTGTCGTTATTGATATGTCTGGAAACAGTCGTTTCACTGCAGAGACGAAAAATTATACGACAGTTCCAAACAGTATCGAAAGGAAGGTTCCTCGTTCGTAGAAAATTGAAGTACCGATGTCAGTGGCAGGTATCACTGAAACCTCGGGCTTTTCTCTTTTAGAAAGGGACGAAGGTGAAAAAGGGGATAAACGGTACTTCACTAGTATATATATATATGTATACACTAGTGACGTAACATGTCGTCTTTGATTGTGTTTTTTCTGACATTTCATTAATATAAGGTTGTTGTTGTTTTTTCTCGTTAATTTCCCTATGGTGTGGATACTTCTCTTTTAAGAAGAGGACCTTATCCTTCCCGGACAGTTCCCCTCCGTCGGGGTCTGGGTGACTTGACACGTCTGGTGGACCTTCGTGGTCCTCTCTGCGTCGAGGTTCGCCCATGACTAAGATTTTGTCTTCGTACCGGACGGGACGAAGAAGTACCTTAGGACTTCTGCCTTCTTTAAGAGTCTTACTTTTGTTTTGACGGGGTCGGAGACCAAAACTTTCTTCATTCCCCTGAGACGTCTCACAAGACATATAGTTCGTCGACACCGAGATACTAAGGATCTGAGGAAAGAACCGAAACGTGGCACTACCAGACTGTGTCTTGTTTGACCGGTCTCCCTTTCGAGTCTCGGAGTTATTGAAAAGACCTTCACGGGGACTTGTCCCACGACGGACTTGCACGAGTTCGGGGTCTCCAGCGGTTCTGGGTCCCAGTGAACGTAGACCAAAATAAATCTTTGAGGAGATCCACGTAGAGTTCAAGTTCCTCTTTCGGGTCCGGACGGGAGTGGTGGTGGTTAGAGTGGTTTCAGAAGACCGAAACAACAACAAGTTAACGAGTCAACACAGACTGAGAAACGTTAGGGTACTCGACTTCGTGCGGTCCGGAGGGACAGGTAGTGGTTGAGGGTCTCAAACGAGTTTGAGTACAGGTACCTCAGTCACTGTGATAGGTTGGTAGAGTAGGACGTAGCGAGGGAAGAGGATGACGGGAGTTAGAAAGGGTCGTAGTCCCAGAAGAGGTTACTTATGCGGTTTCATGACCTCGAAGTTGAAATCGTGGTCAGGAAGGTTACTTATAGTCCCAACTAAAGAAAATCCTAACTGACCAAATTAGAGGAACGACAGGGTCCCTGAGAGTTCTCAGAAGAGGTCGTGGTGTCAAGTTTTCGTGGTCAAGAACCGTGAGTCAGAAGAAATACCAGGTTGAGAGTGTAGACATGTACTGATGACGTTTTTGGTATCGAAACTGTTATACCCGGAAACAGCCGTTTCACTACAGAGACGAAAAATTATACGACAGATCCAAACAGTATCGAAAGGAAGGTTTCTCAAATTCACAGAAAATTAAAGTACCGTCGTCAGTGGTAGACGTCACTAAAACCTTGGGTTCTATTATAAACGTTTACCGGTACTGTCACGTAGGATTCTAACACCGTCACTCATGTTGGTAGGGACATGGAAAGTGGTCTCTGGTCCGTACCCCGTCGTGCACGGTAGACGTTTCCTGTGTCGAAGTCCTTTCTGAGCCTCGTCCCTTCCTTGTTTCTCTATAAAGTAGGTCTAAGGGTTGTGGAGGGAAAGTAAGGTCGACCTAAAGATGTGAGGTGAGTAAAAAATTTTAAAGTCACGTTATAAAAGACCAAGAATAACTTTTTTTTAACCGTATTGTATTTTCGTTGGTAAAATTTCATGTATTAAAGCATCGTAAATCATGTAAGTATTACCCCGAAGAGTCCACCGTGTCACCATATCTTAGACGGATTTACGTCCTCTGTGTTTTTTACACTCAATCTAGGGACACAGCCCCTCTAAGAGACCTCATCCTTTACCGTCGGGTGAGGTCATCAGAACGGACCTCTTAGAGTACCTGTCTCCTCGGACCTTTCGATGTCAAATATCCCGGTGTATGTGAGCCTGTGCTGACTTTCGCCGAATCATCGTCATCCTCGTATTATATCTGTATTATATTTTGTCGTTAAAACCCATGTATTCGTTTTGTATGAGAATTTTCTCTCGTTTTGTCACATACAATAGTCCTGAGGTCCTACTTAATTAAAGGTACTAGTCCGTGACTTAAAGCGACACCCAAAGGACCGTCGAGTCCACTTTTTCCTTCGTTTAGTTCAATCGTTTTCAGTAAACATCTCTATTGGTAAAAGAAGGGATTGTCATTTAGGTCTTTCCGTAGGTATTGTACCTAGGAACATATTTTCTAACACACACTGTAACACCTTTTGCATAAGAAATAGAAAGACGTTCTCTATCTTTACAAGAAGTTTACTCACCTAAACTAAAAAAAAAGAAAAATTAGTTGAGATATACCTAGTACTTGTGTAAAGTTGACATTAAGCTATTTCGGTTAAAACATCCTACTTCGTTTCTTTTGTGTCGGGTCTGTGTGATGAAAGATTTACGGACTAAATTATGCACTTAGTTTGCACTTCTTCGGGTTTCTTTGTTGGGGCTTTGTGGGTACTTTCAGGGAGAGATCGTCAAACAGAAGTCGTGTGCTGAGCGACCGTGTGTCTAAGAAATTGCGTACGGGTCACTACGTCCATAAAATACTCGACCAGTGTTCCTTCCGGAGTTCCAATAATCTGTACTCTACTCGTTCTCCCCTACGACAATAAGTGACATCCAAATACTCTTCGAAGGTACAGTCACTTGGGGACAGGGTGGGTCGTTACAAGGATGTTAACCGATGGGGACTGAGATGGGAGAGGGTCGAGAAGGGTGGAAGGGTCGGACCGGGTTCGAAGTAGTTTCGATAAAAACCAGTGACGTAGTGTGTGTGTGTGTGTGTGTGTGTGTGTGTGTGTGTGGTCCGGGGGGTGTCAATCATGATACAAGGTGACGACCCCCACGGTATTTGGTTCGTCTTTGAGTCGCCCGTTTAGACGTTTATAGACCCGACTCTTGGTACAGATTTCAGTCCCGGAGACCTGACCCACCCGGGGTTGCGATAGGAGTGGGGTAGAATCCAGTCTTCGTGAGGACGGTGTGTGTGTGTCTGTGTGTCTGTGTCTACGTATACAGGTCGGAGGTGTCTCAACCTTGCACCGGCGAGACCCGTGGACGAACGGGGCCCAAATATGACGTCATTCTATTTTGATACGGAAAGACTACAGTCTCTAGTCGTGCTAATCGAAAGATCGCACCAAGGAGGAGTCTGTGTACCCCTCTTCTCGTCCCTTGTACATAACTAGTGGATGTTGGACCCACTCGTTTAGAGTGAAGTGTATTAGGGGTGTTCTGAGACTTCGGTCTCGTAGTGAGGGCAGACTTTTTTTTTGGGTCTTACTTTGTCTCTCTCCCTGGTCCTGTTTCGAGGGCTGTGTGTATGAATTTCCAGAAAAGTTCAGACAGGACCGGAAAGAGAGTGTTTTCGACTGTGACGTTTCAGGTCTGTCTGTGTGTTTGTGTGTTTAGCCAGACCGTAGCAGACCCTTCCACCTCTCTCGAGACACCAAGTCTTCGTCCACACAGCTACCTAAAGTTTATTAGTAGTACCCGTGTATCCCGACTGGGAGACGGTCCACGACAAAATTTACAAACGTCAGTAAGTAAATAGTAGTGGGGGTGAGTGGGAAATCTCTTTATGATGATGCTAGGGGCAAAACGTCTCTTCTTCGACTCCGTGTCTCCCCGGTCCATTGAACGGATTCCAGTGTGTCATATTGGTCCCAAACTTAACTCCACTATGTCGGACCCGTAGGTACGAGAATCGGTGACATACCAAAAGGTCCCGAGAGTGTTATTTCGTGATGTTTGACCTACTGAATATTGTCGTCTTTAATTAAGAAAATGTCGAGACCTTCGATCTTCAGACTTTGGTTCCACAGACCTCCCGGAGTGAGAGAGACTGCCGAGGTCCCCAGTTTGGTAGGGTCGGAGAAGGCGGAAGACCACCGACAATCGTTAGGGATTGTAGGAAGTCGAAGAGGGACGTAGGGAGGTCAGAACCGCGGTAGGAGTGTGCCGGAAGGAGGGACACACACAGACGCAGAAGTGTACCGGAATAAAAAAGAAAAACCTTTTACATGTTAAAAAGAGGAAATTGAGAAAAAAATAATAACAGAAACAAGAAAAATTTAACTTCATATCAATTAAATGTTATGACACAATCAAAGTTCACATGTCGTTTCACTGAGTCGATATATATGTATAAAAAAAAACCGGTGTCCCGTACACCCTAGAATCAAAAGGTTAATCTCTGTCTTGGACACGCAGGACGTAACGTTTGGGTCCAACATCCACTAGTTATGTACAAGGGACGAGAAGAGGGGTACACAAACTCCTCGGTACGATCTTTCGATTAGTACGACTAGAGACTGTAGTCTTTCCGTATAAAAATAAAATGACGTCATATTTGAGTCCTGTTCGTCCACGGGTCTCGTCGGTGGAAGGTTGGGACACCTCCGACCTGTGTGCGTAGACACAGACACACAGACACACACACCGTGCTCACGAAGACGGGGTTCTACCCCACTCCTACCCCAACCCCGGGTGGGTCAGGTCTCCGGGACTGAAATCTGCACCCTCAGGGACATATGAGAAAAAGTCTGAGAAAAGGTAGTATCCAAATGTTCTATAACTCATAGCAAGGAACACCTGTGTCGGAAGAATATTTCTGTGGTCAGCGACCTAAGTCCCGGGTGAGGGTACGTCATGTCCCGAAGGGGCCACCAAGTCTGCCATTTCTTAGACGGACGTTACGTCCTCTCGACCCAAGCTAGGGACCCAACCCTTCTAGGGGACCTCTTCCCTTGCCGATGGGTGAGGTCGTAAGAACGGATCTCTTAAGGTACCTGTCTCCTCGGACCGTCCGATGTCTGGTACCCTATCGTCTCAGTCTGTGCTGACTCGTTGACTGTGAAAGTGAAAGAGTAGGTCATACTGACGTAGAATTGATTAATGGAACGGTTCTGGTTCATTCCAGTGTAAGACTCAAAGGTACTCCTGGACTGAAAATCCTTCTGTAATAAGTTGGGTCGTCTCAGTGGTGCGATGTGACAAAGATCTTTCTTTTCATTGATCTCGGTTCTAAGGGAACTCGGTCCCTTTATGTTTCGTCTTTTACTTTGGTCTCTCTTAGTTCTGTCTTTTACTTGGGGGCTATTTGTGTGACGTAGGAGGATCCACTCTGGTCGAAGGGGTCGTGCGGACGGTACACTAGGATCGAACTTTCCTTGAGCGACAGGTTAGGAGTGTCGGTCGACCCCTGTCCAGCCAGGGAGGTGTTCCTCCTCTCTAGGAATTCCCGCCTGGGGGTCCCGGTTAGAAGTGCCGGTCCACAGGTCTCGTCGTGGACCCCACGTCGTCCCCGAGTCGGATCCCCACCTCTTATCTCCCGAAAGGCTGAGGAGAGAGAAGAGGGGTAAGGACACAGACCAAAGGAGGGAACGGATCGTAAATCCGAGTCCTTCGTTAAGACTTCAAATCGCTATTGTCAAATAGTCTCTCTTTTGTAGGGTCAACCAAGTGTCGAAGCGACCGTTTAGGTCTAAGCTTGCCTCGTAGTAGGAACCCCTAACCCTTCCTTTCGACGGTAGTCGTCCCTACCGGCCTCGTCGGGTCGAGGTCCCGTTTGCGTGTGGGTAGCCGAAGAGGCCGGGGGTAGTAGGCGAGAGAGAAATTCGACAATGAGTAGTACGTTCGTAAGTGGGGACGCAGTGTGGTAGTGATGAGTGGGGGAGGAGAGGGGGACGTTGCGAGTCATAACCGACGACGGAGGGTACCACGGTCCTCCCTCGACGACCCTCTCTTTGAGTTTCCCAGTTTTCCGTCTAAAGTCGTCTCAATCCGATTGCGTCCTACTTTCTCCTCTTCTTTGTTCCGGATTCCTGGACATCTTACTCTCTGTCTCTTTAAAGTCTAGATTGCGATCATCATCTGCGTGTCTCCGTGAAACGTTTGACTCACGTTCCACCTGGTGAAGACCATTCTTTGAACGGTAGCCCACAGAGGTCCCTTTCCTTCGACCGTCAATCTTCCCGTTGAAACGTGACATGGAAAACTTAGGACTCGACGTTTCTTACTATGTCCGATTCTTCTTTATATTATTTTTACGTTTGTAAGTATGTTTCCCAAAAACGAGAATTGGGGATAAGATAGTCTTTTACCTTCCTCGAGGGACCATCGGATCACCTATCCTAAGGTCCGAAAGTGACGTCCCTGGGTCCAAGTTAGAAACCAGTTCCTTGACTCTAGGACGTTCCGTGCTCCGGGTCCCTCCTTGGTTAGGAGTCAGAAGGGATCCAATACTCTGGACTTCTTCCTTTGCATTCATTCCGTCCCCCGTCACGGACGTGGTCCCGACGGCCGCCGGGGTCCGGGTGCCGTGAGGGTAAAGTACGTCCTAGGTCGCTTTCCACGTCCCGAAGGGACCACCGATTCACCATTTCTTAGGCGGATGGTAACGTCCTCTGTACTCAAACGAGAGACTAGACCCTTCTAGCGTGAACGGTGTCTCGTCGATTCGAGCACGCGGTTTTGACGACTCGACCGCGAGATCTCGGGCCCTCGGCGTTGTTGACTCGGGTGCGAGACGTCGCTGGCCTCGGACGCGCGGGGGCCTCGGACGCGCGGGGGCCTCGGACGCGCGGGGGCCTCGGACGCGCGGGGGCCTCGGACGCGCGGGGGCCTCGGGCGCGCGGGGGCCTCGGGCGCGCGGGGGCCTCGGGCGCGCGGGGGCCTCGGGCGCGCGGGGGCCTCGGGCGCGCGGGGGCCTCGGACGCGAAGCGTTGTTCTCTGCGGTGGCACTACTCTTCGGTCTCGTGGGGCCGGTCTCTCGTCGGGGATGAGCGGTGTTGATCTCTTTCTCGGGCACGTCGTTGCTTCTGGGTCGTGTCGGTTTTTATGTATTTATTTAATAAATTTACTCCCCGCCCCTGCCCGACGACGCAAGATCTAGTGGACCCCATTCCTACCGTCTTTGACGACTGGGGGGGGGTAGGGTTTCCCTGTTTTGACGACCCTATTGTTTTGTCGGAGAATTCAAAATAAAGGTATAGGGCCCTGAATTCCAGATTGAACGACCGGTGTGGTCCCTGGTCCCGACCCATGACTTTTGGACGTGTACCACCGGGGTCCGTGGACAGGTGTGAGTCTCACCCCGGTAGGATTCACGGACATCGGATACTTTCTCTCTGTGGGTCGACGTCTTAGTTTCCACGGTCCCAAGTGGGCGGGTCTGACTCACGGACCGGGGTAACCGTGGGCCAGTCTCGCCTCCTTCTTAAGAAGGTCGGGGATTGACCGTCCCTCTGGACCGTCTCCCGACTTTGTGTACCCGTGTCAGAGGAATTAGGTTCGACCTGCACGGAGGACAGTGGAGCGGGTAGGAGGGGTTCTTGTCCTAAGGTCCCCTGTGTGGGGGCCTCCACTGGGTCTTCCCACCCACCGATCCACGAACCCCTTAATGACAGTGGGGGAGAATTGTGTCGAGTCCCAGTAGGGTTTGTGTGTCGGAGGAGGACGAGGTTCTTGAGGTCTTAGATAATAGACCGGGAGAGAATCTTCTACAGGGAATAGGTCGAAATGACACCAACAGACACTTTATCGGAGTCCGAGGTGGACAGAAATAGATGTTTACGGGACACTTATTCTTGATATAAACCAACACTGAGGTTTCATGGTCACCTCACTCCGTTCGAGTCGTCAAATCCCAAGGTTCAACTGTCTAGACGTTTCGGACTGAGAATGCGGGTCACTCGTGTACTTTTCTACGAGTTATAGTAATCAGTGATCCCTTTACGTTTAGTTTTGGAATTACTCTAAGGTGGAGTGTGACAATCCTAGTCAAGTCAAATCAGTCAGTGAGTCGACACAGGTTGAGACGCTGGGGTACCTGACGTCGTACGGTCCGAAGGGACAGGTAGTGGTTGAGAACCTCGAACGAGTTTGAGTACAGGTAGTTCAGCCACTACGGTAGTTTGACAGAGTAGGAGACAGCAGGGGAAGAGGAGGGTGGAAGTTAGAAAGAGTCGTAGTCCCAGAAAAGGTTCCTCAGTCAAGAAGTGTAGTCCACCGGTTTCATAACCTCAAAGTCGAAGTTGTAGTTAGGAAGGTTATTATAAGTCCTGACTAAAGGAAATCCTACCTGACCAACCTAGAGGAACGTCAGGTTCCCTGAGAGTTCTCAGAATAGGTTGTGGTGTCAAGTTTTCGTAGTTAAGAAACCACGAGCCGAAAGAAATGCCGGGTTGAGAGTGTAGGTATGTACTGGTGACCTTTTTGGTATCGGATAGTCTTGTCGTCTTTCATTGTATACAACCGTCTTCACACCAAGATTGAACTTGGGAGCACGTACCAAGCAATCTGACTTTTTACCACGTCGGTCGTACCTTTTGGTATACAAAGAGTTTTGTAATTTTTAGTATGCTAGGTCCCGAAGGGACCACCGAGTCACCGTTTCTTAGGTGGACGGTTTCGTTCTGTGAACCCAAACTAAGGACCAGGCCCTTCTAGGGTGTACGACGCCTCGTTGATTCGGGCACACGGTGTTGATGACTCGGACACGAGACCTCGAGTACCACGAGGTTGACGACTTCGGACTCGGGATCTCGGACACGACACGTTGTCTTCTTCGGCGACGTCACTCGGTGGACGTGTGGTGTCGATCCCTCCTCGGGCGAGCTGTCTCGATCCCTCCTCGGGCGAGCTGTCTTGATCCCTCCTCGGGCGAGCTGTCTTGACCTCTCCTCGGGCGAGAGCTGTCTCGATCCCTCCTCGGGCGAGCTGTCTTGACCTCTCCTCGGGCACGTGTCGTTGTTCTGGGTCTCGTCGGTATTTATTTATTTTTTAAATTTTTTAGTATGCTAAGTCTTTAAGCTGAAGATCCCTAATACTTTTCGTTAAAAACTTTGGTCCCAGAGTGTCTCCCTAAACATATCGGTTCAAGTAACGTTGTAAGTACTATCGGTTTCCAACTCCTTTGGGTTCACAGTTGGGTTCCCTACTTACCCTATGTACTTTGTGTGACACCACATATGTGTCCTACCCTATAATCAGTCAGAAATTTTCCTTCCTTTAAGACTGTGTACGATGTTGTACCTACTTTGAACTCCGATATGGTTCATAATTATTTTATTTGTTCATTGTTTCTCTAATTATAACATCCTAAGGTGAATATACTCCAGGGTTCGTATCGGTTTAAGTGTCTCTGTTTTACATCTTCCAACCAACGATCCCCACCTCCGCCACTTCTCTTTACCCTTTAATAACAAATTACCTGCGAACGTCAGCGAAGTCAGGACAGGTTGAGAAACATTAGGATACCTGAAATCGGGCGGTCCGAGGAGACAGGTACCCTAAGAGGGCCATTCTTATAACCTCACCAACGGTACTGGAGGAGGTCCCCTAGAAAGACTGGGTCCCTAGTTTAAGTGTAGAGAATTCAGGGGACGTAACCGTCCGTCCAAGAAATGGTGATCGTAGTGGACCCTTCGGGGTTTGATCTCGCGGGTCAAATTACTCGTGTCTCAAAGGCAAGACGTACCATTTCTCGAGACCTCAACCCCACGTACTAGTATACTTACGAAAAGTATAATCACTCGACGTGTGAATTTTTACTACTTCTTTTACTTGAAATACAATACACATAAAATAGTGTTAATCTTTTTCCTTTTGGTCTGAGACACGGGTAGGAGGTCCAACGGAACCTCAACGGTTGAACCTTATTGTGAGCCTCGTGTCTTATAGTCGAAAAGGGTTACTGGAGGCCCCGGGTCTGGTAGAGTTTGGGACTCTACTTGGGTCGACACAGGTCCCTTAGGAAAGATTAGACCGGGATGAGAGACGTGTAGTAGCCCGTACAGTGTGCTGTGGGATGTTTGTCCTCCTCGCCAGTTCCCCGATTGTAAGAAGCGAGGGTGACGTCCCCCGGACCCAAGCTAGAGACCAGTTCCTTGATCTAGGGTGTACGGTGTCGAGTCTAGGTCGTCTCGGATTAATTAATTAATTAATTTTTTCTGTCCTCCTCTCACAAACTGAAGTCACATTCGTCCACGGGACATGACTGCGGAGAGTACCCGAAAGAATCCTCCTGAGGTGTCTTTTGACGGGGTCCGGACGTTTCTTTGTCCGGAGACGCTCTTCTGGTACCAGTAATCACCTCCTCTGAGTCTGATGTCTCAGGACGGTATCGACTTGACCTTGAACGGGAATGGTGAAGGATCCACACACTGGGAGACTCTGGAAGACCTAGTCAGACTCGAATCTAAAAGAGGAAACATTTTACTCTTTTATTCCGAGTGGTTGCTCTCGACAAGACTCTTGTTCTCTACTAAGGACGACTCATTGGCTGTAGGTCTTCCGTAAATCATGCACCTTGATACTACTACCCGGAAGGGTCCACCCCGATCACCATTTCTTAGGTGGACGGTTACGTCCTCTACGTTCTTTGAGTCCCAAACTGGACCCAGCCCTTCTAAGGGACCTCTTCCTTAACCGATGGGTGAGGTTATAAGAACGGACCTCTTAGGGTACCTGTCTCCTCGGACCACCCGATGTCAGGTGCCTCAGTGTTTCTCAGCCTGTACTGACTTCGCTGAATCGTGCGTGATACTACTACTTGTAAGACTCAAAATTGGTGGACACAACAGTCGTCTCGGGGGTGCACGGACGAGAGGCCGAGTGTCGGGTGAACGTCCCGACCCCAAGGCCCCTCCACAATGGGGATCCGGCACGTATTGACACGACGGAGACAGGGGGTGTGGTCCTGGTCCTCGAGCTTTTGCAGTGGTAGTCGTAGTCGGGGACTGGGGGACTGGGGGAGGGGCCCCGAGACTGAAATACAAGTGGGAACCTTCTCCTCCTCGAAGTCCAACGGACCCTAAGGGAACCGAATTCTGAAGAAGGAAGAGTAGTTTAGGTGGACAGATATTTGGGTTGGACGTGGAGGGTAACTCTGAAAAGAGGTGGGGTCGTCGTTCCTGTCGAATGTGGTGTCTCCCGTACTCGAGTGGGTGGACCAGAGAGAGTGTTGTGTCGGACCTACTGTTTGCGGTATCGTTGTCCGGATCGTTGGCACTGTCCTCTGGTGGAGAACCTGTGTCTGACTACCCTTTATTCATTTGTCGACGGTCGGTGTAGACCCCCTTCCCGAAGACTCCCGGTCTCCACGTGTGTGCACGCCCTGTGGTGGGCGGACCCGTGTCCCCCTCCGGGTAATCGGTTCAGGCGGAAGGGGAAAGTTGTAGTTTCCCTTTCTTAGTTACCCGTTCCCTGTCCCTTCCGACCTTTAGGACGTCGGTTAATTCAAATTAGGAGAGGTCGGTCGACACACCGACGACCATATATTGCCACGATAGACGAGACTTGACTGTCCAGGGACTATTGACCCTTCCCTCCCCCTCGGGCCCGACCGTCGACCCCGTGACGCCGACGTACCCCTGCGGTCTCGATGACCTCCGACCAGGAAACTCCGTCTTCCGACCGGAGGACCGAAGTCACGAGACGTCAGTCCCTTGGGTCTCCTCCGAACCCTCAATCTTGGATAGGACAAGGGGAACGGGATCCGTCTTGAGATCTTCATCAGTAGTAAGAGGAACCTGTTCCAACTGGTCCCGGTCCGGAGGTGGTCGGGTTGATATTCCCGTAAAGGTAAAAGTCTCGTCAAGTAGGACCACCCTTGGTTTCGAGGACCTCACTACTGAACAAGTCCGAAGGTTTTAGTTCTGAACAACAAGTCAGTGAGTCGGCACAGGCTGAGAAACGGTGAGGTATTCGGGCGGTCCGGGGAGACAGGTACGTTAAGAGGTCCGTTCTTACAACGTCACCCAACGGTAAGGGAAGAGGTTCCTTAGAAGTGTTAGACCCCTAGCTTGGACGTAGAGGACATAGCCGTCCGTCTAAGAAATAGTGAGTCGGTGGTCCCTTCGGGTTTTAGTTCTGGTCTTCTCGTGACTGCCACCGCTGACTGTTTGTGACTCGTGAAGGTCCAGGTCCGAGACGTTGACTCGTTTAATGTTGGGACGAGACGTGTGGGGTGACTCTGCCTTCAGTAATGGGTTGACGTGTGTGTTATTTTGGTCCCTGGGGGCTCCATTGTGTCGGGAGTCACCCTTTGAACGTAAGTTTGGGTCCTGACGGGAGTTTGAGGAGGGTACGAGGATGATCAGGTCGGATTTTACAGTGGACAAATGTCGGGTCTCCCTTCGCGAAGTTTTCGGACGTCTTTTAGGGGTTCGTTTAGACCGATATTAAATCGACCGAACCCAAATTCTCGACTACAGTAGTCTTCTGGTTTTACGTTATTCTCTTTTATTTTATTCACTTTATTCTTTCTTTTTCTTACGGTTACCGTCCCTACTGTTACTGTTACTGTCACCGTGACCCGGTGTGTGTCTCTGCGACGTTTTCGAGGGGTGTGTTCTTTTGTCGAAGTCGTAAACCCTCGTCGAGGAACTCGGTCCCCAGGACGACCTCCGTTCCTCTCCCCTCTGTCGGGTGGTCTTTTTGGTGTGTTTGTTTTAGGTTCGAAGACGACGGGCGTCCCTGTCGATCCTGGAGTTTCTGGGGGTTCGACCTCTGGACTCTCGGTCGGGGGTCACCTTGGACGATCTTTAATTTTTTTCCACGTTCATATCTACCCTCAAATTTAGGTCCGAGACGGTGACTCGTCGACGAACCGTGACCCGTTCAACGAAGCGAAAGGACCGGAGGATACAGCCCCCCTCTCCTTGGGGTTCTCACACTCAATAACCCCTACTTTACATCAGTCTACCCTTTACTGCGATGGAACGTTCGGAGACTCTTCGACGACCGACTCGCTTCCCCGGGGGAGACCCGGTTCAATGTTCGGGTGTGTGGAAACCCTGGTGGGTAAACATCGGTTTCCAGTGTATGAGGTCTTGACCGAAGAAGGGTCGATCTCATCCTTGTAAGCTTTCGTGGAAGAACTTCGGCCCCTCCACCGACCGGTGTCCCGAGGGACAAGGGTGGGCGCCAGATTTTGTTGCGTAGGTACCCCTTACTAGTACAATCATTGTCAGGTTCTCTCTTTGTGTAGGTTCCAAGATTTGGAAGCTACGTGCAGACTTTGCGGTCGTAGTGTCAGGGGCCGTACCCCAAGTCAGGAGACTTAGAAATCATTCGTTCGAGAAGACCCCTAAGATCACGTGTGTCTCGGTCCAAACCCTTAGATCAGGTCACGAAACTAAAATATTTACTTCCTTTAGATAGTGACGACTTAGATTACGACTGATTAAAGTTACTAAGCAAAGGACCAACATTTCATTATGTCTGAGTAACGTCCTTCAAACCCCTTTTTTACTTTTCTATGACTCTTTTAATTTCAGTGAATATTAGTACGGAGGGTCTCTGTTGGTGGAAACCGCAACCCCCGTAAGAGTGAGTAGAAGTAAGAACCCGTCTACTCTCTTAATACCTATATGTTGAACTTAGGATCGAAAGGAAGTGAATCTAAAATACAATTCACAAAATATTACAGTAATGTGTAAGTGTCCTTTCTAGCTATTTCTACTTTTTTACCTCACTAAAGTTTGTGCCATTTATTTGTTCCACTCATCGACTATTTATGGTTCGCGCCCCGGCCCTGGGTCCAGGTCACTAGGGTGCCGATACAAGTGAGGAACTGGGTTCCTCAAGTGGACGGGGACGGACAGTGTGGACTAGTTCCTCAGGTCCGCTCCTACTTCCCCGTGGTTCCAGTCGGGGGTGGGGTCCCTACCCGTTTTCCCCGTCCGCTCCGACCCCAGAAGAACCGGCCGAGTGTTTCCGGACGGGTCCCTCAGTCTAATGTTTGTTCGCTCGATTACTGTGTCCAGATCTCTGGTTAATCCGACGTGTTATCTTTCTAATGTCCCGACAAACCAGGGTTGATATATTCTACTTAACTAGTTATGTCGAATACACCGTCGCCTGTCTAACGTTGGACTCGCTCCCAAAGAACGTCTGGAATTTACGTCGGCCTTAGAGAACCGGAGTCTCGTCCTCGGTCTTTCGTTTGAAGACTCGGGTCCCTCCCGGGACGACATGCCTCCTCCTCGACGCACAGTCGATCGCCCCTAGGTTCGGAGGAGACGGTGTGTCCGCAGGTAAGGCTGGGGTCTCGGGTTGAGACTGTGTGAGGCTTAGATGTGTAGGGGGGTTGTGTGCCAGACTGAGACTCGGACCGTGTATCGACCACGAGTTTGGAGTGATGTTTGGACACTGAGTCTATGGTGACAATAGGGGTGAACTGTCTAGTCCTTTGACTCCGTGTCTTTCCAGTGTGGTGACCGGTCTTCGTCAGGATCCTAAGTTTGAGTCCGTCCACGGTCGGACACGAGAACGGGAACTTTGCCGGAAAGTTGTTGTTTTCTTATCCCTGAAGGGACCACCAGGTCACCGATTCTGAGACTCGAGGGTTCCCCCGGGTCCAAGTTAGGAACCAGTCCCTTGATTTAAGGTGTACGACGTTGACTTCTGGGTCGTACGGTGTTGATTCCGGGTTGTGTCGGTTCATTTATTAGTTTTTATTTTTAGTTTTTTTTTTTCGTCCGTTCCTTTGGGCTCCGGGTCCCTCTCCCGTACTGGACTACCTGTAAGTGACGGGCTCGTCGCTGACTTCCCAGTGACACCTCGGTGGTCCTAGGAAATTCCTACGACCTACCGGAGTGTGGCAGTGAGTCACCGGGTCTCGAGTCTTGATCGACACCCCTCCCCTCCTTTCCGGTCCTCCGTCGCCCACCCGCCCCCCACTCCATTGTTCCGGGAGCGAGGGGTAGACGGGGGCGCGACGTCCGGTCCTTCCCCGGACCCCGAGTCAGCTGTCTTCCGTCTACGGGTGTCCAGATCGACCTTGTGGGGGTCGTGTGCCCCAGGTGCCGCATGTCACTGGAAGGGTTTCCTGACAGGAACTGGTTGACCGACCCCGTGTCACAGTGTCGTTCCGTGGGTCCTCCCAAGCGACCGGACACAACGGCCCGCACTCCCGGACCTCCCCCCGTCAGTGTAGACACGGGGTGACGGACGACAAGGGACAGGGGGGCCTCGGGGAGGTGGGTGTCCGAGCCTCCGTCTCCTCGTCGACCGTCCGCCTCCCGACGTGGCCCTCGCTCTCCCGCCACCCCACCGGTCCACGGGTCGTGACCCGTGAGACTACGAGACACGCGAGTTTCAATCGGTCTTGGGGACATAGAGGTCAATGAAGAGAGGTACCTTTTATCGGTAGTGTCCCAGTAGACGGAGGGACCTGGTGCTCCCCATCTACTCTCCAACGTGCGGTTCCCGTGCTGTGCCCACGAATTACTTTCCGTGAGCAATAACACTAATTACCCCACCCTCCCCTTCTGGACCTGTCAATGTCGGATCGCTGCTCTCTATCTCCTCAGCTCCCTGTCCTTCATCCCCTCTGTCTCGACCTCTGTCCCACCTCGGCAGTCCCCGTAAGTAAGACACCTGAGGCCTCTCGACGTCTCAATTCTTCTGTGTGGGGTTTAGGGGTATTGATCCTCCTGGGGTAGTACGGGTGGGTCGAGTCTGGAGCCTGAGACGGAAAGGTGTGTCCACGTCTCTGATTGTGTCGTCGGCCCTGGGGGCGGGACATCTGCCGCGTCACAATCGTAGTCCCGGAGACACTCGTAGACCGGAACTGTCCTTCCTCCGGAGTTGAAGTCTAATCCCGAGGTGGACGTTTCACCCCCACTAGGACACGGTCCGTGGTGTCGAGTCCTGGATCTTGACCCCCTCTCGTAGTCCCGTCCGATCCCCCAGTCTCGGATTCCGGGGGTATCGTTCATTCCTTAGAAGTTTGGACGGACGACCTTGGTGTCCGTTCAGGGGTGCCCGACGTGAAACCCCGTACTTGTTCGGTCCAGGTCCCTGAGAGAGGGGGTAGAGGGTCGACTGACTGAAGTCCGTACAATGGGTATTTGGAGAGACTCGGAGTCAAAGGAGTAGACCGTTTACCCCGATTACTGAAATACTTAAGGGTGAAGTCTCGTTGTACCATTATTAAGGACTCTAGTAGAGGTATTTATCCATCGTCCCGGACCTAGTATAATTCTGAAGTTATTTGTCGTCACTCATGATCTGAGATCTCTCAGGGAACCTGTCGTTCCTCTAGTTTGGTCAGTTAAGATTTCCTATCGTTTGGACTTATAAGTAACCTTCCTGACTACGCCTTCGAGGTTATGAAACCGGTGGACTACGCTTCTCGGCTGAGTAACCTCTTCTGGGACTACGACCCTTTCTAACTCCTGTCCTCCTCTTCCCCCGTTGTCTCCTACTCTAAACCAACCTACCGTAGTGGTTGAGTTACCTGTACTTTGACTCGTTTGAGGTCCTCTTCCACTTCCTGTTCCTTCCGACCGCACGACGTTAGGTACCCCAGTGGTTCTCAACCTGTACTGCATCGGTGACCTGTTGTTGTTGTTTTATCGTCGAGAGTGCTGTCAGTGGTACTAAGAACAATCGATACACCAGTGACTACGGGGAAGACATTGTCCTTACGTCCGGGGTCAGCGGGTGGTGTTTCTTCTCGACACTACGACTTTTCCGTCCACGACGAGTCTGGGCGGACGGGGACTGGAACTCCTCAGGGACGGAGCTGTCCCTCCGACGATGTGTTTCGTGGGACGTGGTGTCTCCGCCCGTCTCCACACATGTTCGGAGGTGTGAGGTCCTCCCTCGGGGACCTCTACCCCCCATCCGAGATGTGTTTCTGTAGCTGGGGGCCCCTCGTCCCGAGTCGTTCACGTGTTGTCGTCGGGAAAAGAAACTTTGTGACTAATAAAACTATTACAAACGAAAAAGGGGGAATATTAATAGGGTGAAAGAAGAGGGACTCATAAATCAGTAAAAAAAAAAAAGAAAATTTACAGTCGGTCATGACGGTTCTCCTGAGTTCCTTCTACCCCAAAGAGTGTCCCCGACATATCCCCCGGTACGAGGACCCGGTCGTTCACTACGGGGTCTTAATGTCCCTTCCTTGGAGTTCTACTTTCTCTCCCCCTGGGCGACTCTTTGGGGTCACCTAGTGACGGGGAGAGTAGTGTCTCAGTCTACCATTTCTTAACCGGATGTTTCGTCCTCTAGGTTCGAAGCTAGGGACCCAATTCCTCTAAGGGGACCTCTTCCCTTACCGATGGGTGAGGTCATAAGAACGGACCTCTTAAGGTACCTGTCTCCTCGGACCTCCCGATGTCAGGTACCCCAACGTTTTTCAACCTGTACTGACTCGTTGAAAGTGAAAAGTGAACTTATTCTCTTCTGTAAAGACGTGTCTTTTGGAGTGTATGTCCCAAGTGTGGTGACACCCAAGAGGTAAACCGACCCCTCTGGTCCCCGACGTGAGAGACGGACTAGACTTTCTCTGCTTGGTCACCCTTGACGTCTCCGGTGAGGGGGCGGAGGAGAGACGTTTGGGGTTCTTACGAGGTCAGAGGTATCCTCCTTGGGGACCTACGATAAGTCTCTTCCGGGGGGGTTTCGCTCAACGTCTACTTACTTCACATTTCGTTTACCTCCAGCCCTTTTCTCCGTCCTCCTCGATCCCGTCCCGACGTCTCGTACCCTTCCGGAGAGAGAGAGAAAGAGAGCTGTAGAGACGACATTCGGTGAGGTGTTAGAGTTAAGTATTTCGTCCTAGGGTCGTTAGTCTTGGTCGGTCCGTGTCAGGTGAAGGTGAGAGAACTGTTGCGACTACAATGGGTCGGTCTAGGGGTGTCCATCCTAGGAGTCAGGAGAGGTTTTTAGGTCTTTACGTTCCTGGGGACTACCGGACCGTGTGGCTACCTTCCGTTCCCTCCCTACCTCGGGGCCCTCTAACTACATTCCCGACCTCATTGTTCTAGGTTTACACAGGACTCCCGGAATGTCTGAAACCAGTCGACACCAATCGACGGGACTATATGTGTCGGGTGGTGACGAAGACGGGGTCTGAACTCGGGGAGATGGGATCTGTCTACTGGACACGTTTCCTGTATACACTGTTCGGTTCCCGTAAGGTCTTTTGTCGGGTCTTCAGGTCTCTCCTGATCTGTACCTCAGTTTCGACACCCACACTGAAGAGTGACGCAGAACAGATGTAACACGGAGGTCCATTCTGAAGGGAAGAGACCCGGAGTCAAAGGAGTAGACACCTAACTCTCTTCTCTTGATCTGGTAGAGATCCAGGGGTCGAGACTCCGTCTCTCCAGATTCTGAGTTCGTCGTGTCCGGTCGACGGGGTCCCTTTGTATCACGGGGAGGGTACAGGAAGGGAGGCATGGGGACCCGAGGTCGGGGACTCGTGTAGTGGTTCCTACCGACTCCCATCTAGTACTTTTCACGGTCCGCACTCACCTACCCCATTCAGAGTGCTCCGGGTCCTTCCGACCCCTAGTCCCATGTCATACACCTGGTGTACAAAATGATATAAGAGTCAGGTCTCTCCCCGAAGGGACCACCGAGTCGTCATTTCTTAGACAGACGGTTACGTCCTATGGACCCAACCCTTCTAGGGGACCTCTTCCTTTACCGTTGGGTGAGGTCACAAGCACGAACCCTTTAGGGTACCCGTCTCCTCGGACCGTCCGATGTCAGATACTCCAGTGTTTTTTCAGCTTGTGTTGAAACCCTGACTTGTTTTCGTTGGAGGGTCCCTTGATAGACCGGGGACGTCAAGGTCCGTGTCTAACAAGATCTGCACCGGGTATCACCCACCTGTCTCCAAAGGTCTCCTACAGTCGACGGGTCCCGCGAATACTGGTGCCCTCTAGAATCCTGGGCCCTACGAGTCGAAGTCTTCGGGAAGAAGGGACGAGAGTCCAGGTGGGAACCATGGGTCCCTTCGTGACTCGGTGGAGACCCGACGTATGGTGGACACTGACTACGTTTAGAGGTGACTTAGGGGTAGGGACGGGAACCCGAGTGTGAGTGTAGTTACTTCCTAGAATAAAGGGTGAGGTGTAGTTACTTCCTAGAATAAAGGGTAAGGTGATGGTTGTTTTAATTAGTGTCATTATTATGTCTTGAAAATTTCTCGGGAGTCGTACACAGTTCGTAAGATGTCTTTAATGGATGGAATTAGGAGGGTTATTGGGTGACTCTTTCACGATCCTTATGATAGGGGTAAAATGTCTATTCCTTTGACTCCGAACCTCTTCAATATATTGAGTGACTCTTCTAGCTCCTGTGGACTACCCTCGAAAAAGTAGAAAAGAGGTGAAGTGATTCCGTAGACCTGTCAGTGGAAAAGGTGAAAGGGAGGAAAGTGTCTCTTTCTCCCAGGGAAAAGAAAATAAGTAAGTTCTAGGTCGTAACATACTATGGACCGTCTAAATCGACGTGTTTGGTCACAGGTCGGAAGATCCTTGGTATCGAAGGTAGACACAGGGAATGATTGAAGGTCGAGGTACTCGGGAAAGAGGAGGGACAGTCACAGAGAACGACGTAGTCGGAAAAGAAAGATGGCCGGGAAGGTAAGACCGGTGTTCGTATAAGTCCGGAAACTCTTTTTCTTCACAAAGAAAGGTTGGATGGGGTACCGGTGTAGACCCGGAACAACAAGGTCGGGAATGTAGTCGGAGGGTCCCGAGGTAGGGAGGGAACGGAAGGTGCCCGTACGGCCCGGTAGTCCCATTGGTTTCGGGAACTTCCTTCCGAGACGTAGTGACGAAGTGCACGGGAAGGGGAAGGGGAAGTTAGGTGCGAGAGAACCGGTACCGGAACCGACTCGTGAAACGAGAAACCAGGTTTTCCGACGTAGGGGGACCGCTGGTGTGGTACGTGAGAGGGACACTCGGGCACGGGATGGACCGGAGAGAGGAGTGAGGGCGGAGGTTTACCTCTGTCGAGTCAAAGAGAGGGACCGGGAACAGGGAAGAGTGACGAGTGAGTGTGGGAACCGAAGTCGAGAGTGGAAATCCGTGTCTTAAACGTTTGGAGGTCGATTCGGGACTTTGACGTCGGTGGTCGGTCTACATGCGGACACCTAAAAGGTTCGGTTTGGGTTTAGGTCGCACTCTTTGGTCTCCGTAGTGAGAGGAAGGGTTACCTGGCTGTGGTGGAGACACACAAATTTGGTGGGTTCAGCCAACAAGAGGTCAACGATTCAGTACAGACTAAGAAACACTGGGGTACCCGACGTCGTGTGGTCCGAGGAGACAGGAGGTAATACAGGGTGTCGACAACCATAATCTAGGGGAAGTACCTAGTGTCGGAACAGTACCACTTCTGCGAAAACATTGAGTTACTTCGATACTCGGTACGGTACAGTCCGGTGGGTTCTGCCTGTCCAGTATCACTTCTCAAGACTGTTTTGTACCAAGTGACCTCCTCCCTTACCGTTGGGTAAGGTCATAAGAACGTCGCTCTTGGAGTACTTGTCTTATTTTTCCGTTTTTCTATACTGTGGTCTTCTGCTCAGGGGGTCCAGTCTTCCACAGGTCATCCGATGACCCCTTGTCATCTCCCGTTAACGGTTATCGAGGTCAAAAGTCAATCAACGTCGGTTTACGTTCTAGTGTTCTCGCTAGAGCGACTTGAGTTGCCACTGGGACATCGCACCGAGAAATAAAAGGTGTGCTCCTTGACTTCGAGTCTGTGTAACACACTGAACGGGTCGTAGAGTCTTGGATACTCGTCCACCTAGTCCTAGTTTGGGCGGACTGAGCATTTGGGTCCGAGAAAGACTGGACGAAGGACGGTACGACATAAGGTTACAAACGACTCACTGAGTTACCCGTTTTTCTGGTACGTGAATGGTTTAGGAGAAGAAACATGAGTCAGCGCAGCCAGCACAGACTGAGAAGCGCTGGGATACC
The DNA here is from genome assembly GCA_006410555.1 of Capra ibex. Classification (NCBI taxonomy): domain Eukaryota; kingdom Metazoa; phylum Chordata; class Mammalia; order Artiodactyla; family Bovidae; genus Capra; species Capra ibex. The sequence continues at coordinate 18,501,041 of SJYO01014747.1, forward strand.
TGACATCGGACGGTCCGAGGAGACGGGTACCTTTAGAGGTCTGTTCTTAAGACCTCACACAACGGTACGGGAGAAGGTCGCTTAGAAGGGTAGGGCTCCTGACTTGAGCACTGACGGACGTAGACGACGTAACGTCCACCTAAGAAATGGGTGACTCGGTGGACCCTTCGGGAAAAGAAGGAATCCTGGGGAATCTCTATGTCCTTTCCCGACATAGAAGGAGTTCGAAAGGGGGAGTAGGCGAGGGGGGGTACGTTTTCTTCCATGGGTCTAGTCACCGATGACCCCACAGATTGGTCCCGATGGTTGTCAGGGAATAGTTCTCAGCTAGACCCACGTGGTCCGTTACGGGTCCCCTGGGTCGTCGGGATCCGGGACAGGGTCGACGAGAGACGTGTGTCCGACCGTGTCGGAGGGGGATGGACGAGTGTCGGTGAACGAGGGAGGGTGGAGGGTTGGTGTACTTTACTTCGTTAGTTACCCTGTTTATAAAATAGAGTAAGGGGTGTGCCAAATAAAATAAACTCCACTTACCTAGTTACATCGGGTCCCTCGTACCTCGTCTTAAAGAGTAACTTGACGGTGCTCCTTGTAGACAAGGGAGAACCTTTTCGATTGGCTCAATATTCCGTTGACGACCCTGCCCTACCCACCAGGGTCCTGGGGACCCACACCCGACCTGCCCTTCAGGTTTCTGGACTCCGACAGTAGATCTTGTCTCCCGTACCCTCGTACCCGAGTCCCCAGTCCGACGGACTCGAGGTTGGGTGAAGCAACGAACGATTTGACTCACTAGCACCCGTATATGTTTGATTCAAGAGTGACGGTGGAGTCAAACGAGTAGATCTTTTACCCTGGTTATTACGGATGGGGGTAAGTCAGTAGATTCTTAGTTTCGGCACCTTACTTTTCGCGAGTCGTATCTCGGACCGTGTGTCATTCGTGGGCTCAAACCCACTACGAGAATAATTGTTGACAGTAATAATAGTAGTAGTTGTAGTAATAAATATTCTTGAAAAGTCGAGACTCCTCCTACTCTCCTAAGGTCTGAAGGGTTCAAGTGTATGTCCCAGGACGACAAGAGTATTCACACGGGTGCACAAGAGTGAGACCTCAGTCTCTTATACTAGCACCCTTTTGACCTTCAACACCTTTCCTAAGAAAGGGAAGAATTGTCTGTCTTCTAGACTCTATTTAGTAAACGGAAGAGACCTTTTACCCTGACACTCCAGACCGGTCGGAAGTAGTATCCCATCATTCTTCACTAACACTTTTCCGTAAACTCCCATTCAGTCGCTAATAGTAAACTCGAACAGGTACTAATGATTGTAGGTAGATCGTTGGTCCAAGGAACAATAAGGCGGGTCTACGGCTGTAGGACTGAGGGGATAATGAAACGACAGGAATAAACCCCATTCTCCGTCCTACGATGGATGTCTTCACCACTCCGCTCCCTATCTTCCCTCTCTCCTCGTCTCTTCGGGTTTCCCGGAGCATTTATGTCTTTCCACTCTACAAAGACCTCGATGACAAAGATTGTTTTGAGAGGGTCCGTTTTCTGGGAGAGGATTTCTTTATGGTCAACCAACCTGCCGGTAGCTCTTCGGACCACCACCTGTGTCGGGGAAAAATTGTTCATGGGGTCGACGAAGCAGTCAACCATCCTGAAGTGTCTCTTCCCGGGGCTAGTCCCTGTGGGTCCGGACGAGCCCAAGGATTGGACATGGGAGTCGTAGAGAGGGTTCGGGGTCCCTGAGTCCACAGGGGTCTTCTACAGTGGTAGAGTCGAAGAGTTGATTTGGTCGAGGTCAGTCGTTACAGGAGGGGAGTCAGTTCAAGATTTTTGGAGTCATAGGGAAGTGCAGAGGTAGTGAGTGAGTCGTTCACGCTAGTCTCAAGAAACTTTTCAACTTTAAGGTATACGTAAAAAGAAAAAACCGGAGTGGTGCGTTGTGTACCCTAGAATCAAGGGGCGGGTCCCTAGTTTGAGTTCGGGGTGACGTGGGGACGTAACCTTCACTCCCCAGAATTGGTGACCCGGCGGTCTCTTCAGGAAACTTTACAAACAACCCAGATACTTTGGGGAAGGGAGAGGTGGGAGAAACGTAGGTAGGGACTCAATGACGTGAGTGGGGACGGGAGAAAGAGATAGTAAATGGAGAGGAGAAGGAATTGGGTACCATATGGACGGTAAAGCTAAGAAGAATTTTGTGTTTAGTTTTACTGGACGAGTGTATGTGCGTTTATGTGTGTGTGTGCGTGTGTTTACGTGTGTTACCACACGAAAGAAGGTGTATGACAACAAGTCAGCGAGTCAGGACAGACTGAGAAACGCTGGGGTCCCTGACGTCGTGCGGTCCGAAGAGACAGGAAGTGGTAGAGGACCTCGAACGAGTCTGAGTACAGGTAACTCAGCGACTACGGTAGGTTGGTAGAGTAGGAGACAGAAAGGAAAAAGAGTACGGAAGTTAGGAAGGGTCGTAGTCCCAGAAGAGGTTACTCGGTCGAGAAACGTAGTCCACCGGTTTCATAACCTCGAAGTCGTAGTCAGGTTTATGACTTAAATACGGTAAATCGAAAACATAGGTCCTTCTCACTCTTTCCTTTTATTTTTGATAAAATTCGGTGACCACGAAGTCAGGGGTAAAGTGAACTACTCTTGGAGATAGTCTGATTCGATGCTGAGGTGACGACATGGGGACCGACCGGAGTCGAGGGTACACGGGGAGTGTCACTCGTGTTTCACAAAGTCCCCAATGAAGGACGGACTTCGTCCGAGATCTGAGTTGGCATTATATTCTGAACTTCCTTTGGGAGGGTTTCGTACCAAAAGAAAGGACCAACGACCCTGATACTCACTAAAGAAACAGATGATAACCGATAAAGATTAAAAGGTAATTGTTTGCATGTAAAACAAAACACTTCAGTAAACGTGATATAGATTTCTAACAGGACACTTCGGAAGCTGCTGAGGTTAGTGAGTGGGTCAGGTCAGGTCTACGGAGTCAACTCGTAAGTTTCGGGAAGTAAGTTTCCCCAGAGTCCGCGCAGACAGACGTGGAGAGTGTGGGGAAGGTACGAGGTATTACCCTTGGGACATAAAGGAGATTACGTGACCCGTGAAAGCGACATGGAAGTCGGGTTTTGCGCGGGGGATGAGGGGGAAGGGTTAGGTCTAGACTGGACGCGTAGTTCCCTGTCGGGACATAGTCGACGAATCGGGTGAGTTCGTACGATTCAGTGAAGTCAACACAGACTGAGAAACGTTGAGGGACCTGATATCGGACCGTCCGAGGAGACAGGTGCCCCTAAGAGGTCCGTTCTTGTGACCTCACCCAACGGTACGGGAGGAGGTCCCTTCGAAGGGTTGGGTCCCTTACTTGGGCGTAGAGGACGGAACCGTCCGTCCAAGAAATGGCGATCACGGTGGACTCTTCAGACGAAGTAAGTTCAGGAGGACTTGGGGTGAGACGGGGGTGGCGGAGGACACCACTGGGACGAGGAGAGTCCGTGGAAGGAACCTCCTTGGCTCCTAGATAGATCAGACTGGAGGGGAGTCTTATCAATTCGAGAGAAAACGTCAAAGACGTTATAGGTCGAGACGTGTGGTGTCTACGAGTTTATTACCTCGTTCACTTCACCTAGGTTAACCTAACTTTACTTAACCTGTCGGGACCGAACTGAACTCAGGTATTGAGATAAGGAATTTAGGTTCACAACCATTTAAGCCGCTTGACCTCGTGGGTCGGTCCGAAAGGTGCTCACCGGATGTCCGTTCAACCGGTAAACGAGGAGCTAGTAAACCCGTTGGCCGAGAGACAGTGAACCGAAAGCCCCCTGACGGAAGACTGTTCAACGAGGGACGTACGTCACTGGACTAAAAGACAACATACCTGGTCTCGTCTGCCACTCGCCTCGTCCCTACCTGGAGTACTGTCGGGGCCTCTGGGGACTCATGGTCCCTTCGAGTTGGGACCGGGAAGTTGCTGAGACGTCTTCGTGAGGTTCTGTGGGGTCGGGTCACTCTCGACCCTTTTCGGACCTCCCCCTGTGAGTGGGGATTAATCCGTCACGGTGAAGGGGGTTGGGAGTCTTTGGTCGGTCGGTCTGAGTTCGAAGACAGACTCTCAATCCTAAGTGAGGCGTGAGTACCTGTCATGGGTGTCGTCTCCCCGGGTCCCCTGGGGTCGACGGGGGTGGGGTCGGGAAGGGGGCGGAGTCTCGTTTTCAAACTGATTTCGAGTCACAGAAACGAAAATATTTAGAGACGGAAAATTACTACCGAAGTTCCGACTCCCCTTTTTCCTGGTAATTTGAGTGACTTATTCAATTACCCCGTCTCTCTTAGATAAAGCCTCGGTGGGGTCCGATAAAAGGAGACCTCGATTTCGGACTTATTCGTTTTTCTTTTTTAATTTTGACATCACGTGTAACGGTTATTTATTGGGGGTCACATTAGAGAGTCGTGGGTCCTGAAGTAAACGTCTCTACAATATTACGTCTAGTGAACATTTTGTGGAGACAAGAGTCTCTAGGGGGACCCCACCGCCGACCCCGAAGAAGTAGGTGGGTCCAGGAAGGGACCCACTTACCTTGCTTGATTCCCGGTGAGACTAGACCCGGAGTCCGGGAAATCCGTGGCACCACTCTTCGACGGGGGGTGTTTGTAGTCGTGTCCTTTTGTCTCCTCCGGGGTTCTGGGAGGTTAGGGGGTCGACGTCTCTCAGGGGTCAAGTGACAGAACTTTGAGTGTTGAGGGAGGTAGGAGACGTGTCTGGTCGGTGGGTAGTAGAACCAAGGAGACCCGGACCTGTCGACGTAGAGGGGTCTTCTGAGGGGAGGAGGGAGGAGGGAGGAGGGAAGGAGGGGGATTGAAGGGTGGGAGTGGGGGTTGGGGTGAGGGGCGGGTGAGGACCCTCTTGTCACGGAGGGAACTTCCTTCGGTCTTTGTTCTGGGACTCCCGGCTCTTTCGTGTTTATTAATTTATTCAGTCGTGAGGACAACCATTTGCGTCTTAGGGTGATCTGTGTGCAACAAATGAGAAATTATAAATTTGTACAATTAATTTAGAGACTTATTTGTTTATCTACAAGCGTTCACCGTAAGGAAGGACGTACCCGGAGTCCCGGACGGTCCGTCCCGGTGCCTGACTTCCGTCTACTGCAAGTCCGGATGGCGGGGAAGGTCCCGTCAGTTCAGTTCGTCGGTCCTGGGTCGCAGTACTCCACTGCCAGAGGTGGAGGGTACGTCGGTGTAGACGGGGAGAGTGCTGGGTTCCGAGGGTGAGCCGAGGGGACTGGAACTTTTTCAGGGTGGTGGAGATCCAGGGGACGCTTTTGAGGGGATTAAGTGACTAAGTGACTAAGAAAGTAAATACACACCGGGGTCGTGACTGACTCGGTCCGCCGACGACTCGTGACCCTTCTTTCATTATTAGTTCTGACCTGGGGTCCTGAAGAGACCACCAGGTCACTAATTCTGCAGTGGAAGGGTTCGTCCCTCGCGTCCAAGTTAGGAACCAGGGTTTGTGGAGAATCGGTTTTGTTTTTGTTTTGTTTTTTGTATTTTGTCTTCGTTACAACTGTATTTAAGTTAGTTCTCAAAAATTTACCAGGTGTAGTTTTTTTTTTTTTTTGTGGAAATTTTTTATCTGGTCTGGGTCAGGAGTTGTTTGAGTGTTGACAGGGTTCTTTTTCGGAGGGAGGCAGTAGGGACGGACCGGACCGGGGAGGGAGGCAGAGGTCGTCTTACTTCTAGGAGTTCGAGAAATTTCCAAGGGTACGAAAGTCCCGGAGGGAGTGTGGCAAGAGAGTGGGACCTCATCGTGGGTAGCGTACACAGGGGGTGGTGTCCAGATTAAGTGGAAAGTCCAAAGTTAAGTCGCCAGGGAAGGGGACCCCTGGAAGACGTGTTCGGGGTCGATAGACTTGAGTGTTCGACCACTTGAAAGAGGTTGTGTAAATAACGCGGGTAAATTCTACATTTAACTTAGTTGAGGACAAATTTTCCTTTTCCGAAGGTCTCGAAGAGTGACGTGAGTCTAATTTCGACTTTGGGGAAGGGCACCGGACGTTGGGGAACTTGGAGTGGACGGAGTGGGGAGGGGGAACGAGTGAGGTAGGGTGGACGGGATGGGAGGAGATCGGAGAGAGGGTAGGGTTGTTGTAGATCAGATAAGGGTTGGTTTTCACGACTCGAACGGTCTTTTAAGGTGGGAGCCCCTATAAGGGCTTCGAGACGGAGAACGAGTGAGAGGTCCACTCTCGATCTGACGATGAACGAGGACCTCGGCGGGGGTGGGGTTTGGTCCTCGTCGTGGGTGAAGGGTAGAGGGTCAGTTCGAAGAGTAGAGTAGAGTAGAGTATAGAGTAGAGTATAGAGTAGAGTAGAGTAGAGAGTAGAGTAGTGAGACGAGTCAAGGAAAGATCTTGAATGCCAGAACCTGTGATAGGCTCGCTAAATATAGTTGCGACTATCGGGGACGGGTAACTTAAAGGTCCGGTCTGTGACAGAACACGTAGTACCGTGGTGGTTGTACTTCCTTACTTCGAACAAACACAGGGATGGGTACCGGCGTGGTGATTAGAAGTCCGAGACTCTCCGCCCTGGGTAGACCGGCTACGATGTCGGGACTCGAGTCGTGGGTGGAGTCTGACTCTCCACCCGACCCCCGGGGTGTGGGGTGCAGACTCGCGAGTNCTTACTTCGAACAAACACAGGGATGGGTACCGGCGTGGTGATTAGAAGTCCGAGACTCTCCGCCCTGGGTAGACCGGCTACGATGTCGGGACTCGAGTCGTGGGTGGAGTCTGACTCTCCACCCGACCCCCGGGGTGTGGGGTGCAGACTCGTGAGTCGTTCGTCCCGAGAGCCAATGTAATAAAACCTTACTGAAACCCAAAACCCAAAAAAAAAAAACCCCCCCCCCCCCACCGCGACGCACCGTACGTCCTAGGATCAAGGGACTGGTCTCTAACTTGGGTACAAGGGGTACTTCGGTACATCACCTTCGCGTAAAAATGGGTGACCTGGTAGTTCCTTTCAGGGGACCAATGTAGTGCAGTCCCCCCTTTACGTCTTGGTCCCGACGACAGACCGAAAGTAGACAGGTGTCGTGTGTCCTGGGTCGGGTCCCTTGACTCACCCCGTTTGCTGATCCCACTACCCCTTGTGCTTCCTTTCTCCGGTTGGGGTCCGGCCTCTCGTGGTGTACGGACGGGCCGGGACCGAAGGTGCCACAGTCTCTCTTGTGTCCGCGAGACGCTCTTGGTCCTGGCAGGAACCCGACACCTGTGGTCTTCCACGAGGGTTCCTCTCGTGGGACGAAAAAGACGGACGAAGTCGGGACGAGGACCCTCGTCGTCGTACAGTGGGTCTGTGGGATCCCCGAGACTCAGTCTGTCCGAGGGTCGGGACGGGGAATGGTCGTCCCACAGGAACGGTGGGGTACGAGGAGTTGAAGGAGTAGACGTTCTGTTTCGATGTTACCGTGGGCAAAGGTGCTCAGTACATGCACACAGATAGGATTGGGTCTAAGTAGTTTTCGTCGGGGTAACACATCTGCCCACGTTGCTGAGACCGTTTTCTAGACCGTCACAGAAGCTTTCAATTTATAGTAGGTTAGGTCTTTAAGATGAGGACCCCTGTCTGGGTTCTCTCTACTTTCACAAACAAGTGTTTTTCGGAACACGAGCTTACAAGTCTCGCCTAAATGGGTACTATCAGGTTTTAACCCTTGTCAGTCCCAAGGTTGTTGATCCTCTGATTTGTTTGAGCCCATAAGGTACCTTATGATGAGTCGTTATCTGTTCTTGTCGGACGACAACAGATGTCGTACTTACTTGGAGTTTTTGTACAACGATTTATGTATGACACGTAAAGGTAAATATACTTCGACATTGAGTCTATTTTCGTTAAATACCACCCTTTTATAGTCTTGACACCGGTGGAGATCCCTCTACCCCCGTCTCTGATCCCTCCCCACACCCCCCGTGAAAGACCTACTTCCCATTAGTGGATCCAGAAGGCCCACACCCCAGGTGTCCACATATGTAAACAGTTTTGTGTCTTATTTGTGAACGTCAAGTGTGTAAGGTAACTGATCTTATGATGGACGTCACTTTTGTTTATGACTTTGGATCACTTTACTATGGATGTGCTTTCACAAGCCCCTCTCATATCATATGATTGTAGATGTTAAAGGGGACTCCACGTAGTCTTTTTATCCCACCTTTAGTCACCGACCTTCCTGATTCCCTTCCTCTCTGGAACATTGTCTCGTTAATTCACTTTATAATTAGCGTCTGAGGTCTCCGACCCATATGCCGACAGGTGACATTTTTAAAAGTCGAAAAGATATCTGAATTTTTAAAAGTACTACTTTACCATCTATAGCCTCTTAGGATGAATGAACGGGCGGGGTTCTTTTCTATCCTAGTGCCTGAGTTGCCTGTACTCAAACTCGTTTGAGGCCCTCTGTCGGGTTCGCCATCAGGTACCCCAGTGTTCCCCAGTCTGTGTTGTTGACTTGTCGTTATTGTCGTTTTTCCTCTCGTTAAAGTATCGGGGAGAAGCTCCTTCGAGAAGGAAAGACGATTGGTCTGTGCGACGCCAGGGTCGGGTGCCTCTGAAAGCCACCCCCCTCGCCCACAGATTGAACCACCACTGTGTTTAGTCCATGAGTGGTCATTAACGACTTTATTAATTTAATCGACTAAGTATTCTCTCTACCACGTGTCACGTAAACGATACCCGACAAAAGGCTAAAGGTGGACGTTAGACGATTTGTAGTCTGGTGGTCTCTCGACAGGAACCCCCGGGAAAAGTATGAGACGACGACGACGACGACGATTCAGCGCAGTCAGCACAGGCTGAGACACGCTGGGGTACCCGACGTCGGGGGGTCCGAGGAGACATGACCGAGGGAAACGGGGAAACAACGAGGACACTTCCGTGTTGGAGGGGGTGTCCCGAGGAACCGAGTGTTCCCGTTTGTTCGTCCATACACCTTTCGTAGTCGTCGGTCTCCGTGGTTTTTTACTCCTGTTAAGTCGAAGAGACGCCAGTTCTTCGGATTCTGAGACAAAGGAAAGTCGTCTGTACGTTTAACAGACCGACCGACAAAATCCCGAAGGGACACCGAATCTACCATTTCTTAAACGGACGTTACGTCCTCTGGGACCAAAATAAGGGACCCAACGTTTTTAGGGACCTCTTCCCTCACCGTTGGGTGAAATCGTAAGAACGGACGTCTTAGGGTACCCGTCTCCTCGGACCGTCCGATGACAGGTACCCCCAGTGTTTCTCAGACTGTGCTGAGTCGTTGATTGTGTGTGTGTACCAACAAGATTCGACTGTACATAGGGAGGTTTTAAGTATTCGAGTTGAGAATTCGGGGTCATGAAGGTTTGCACTGAGAGATACCTCCATTCCAGAAATTTCTCTATTAATTCAATTTCGCCCCAGTAGTCCGAGATTACGTAATACTGACTACAGTATTTTACTTTTCTGAATCTCGTGCTTGTGTTTTCCTGTGTTTTCCGATGCCGGTAACCGTTTAGTTTTCTCTCCGAAGTGCAGCCAAGATAAAATTCGATGTTTAGACCACCCACACCAGTAGAAAAATAACGAACTTCGGAAAGTTCACAGTAGAATTATCTCTTTTTTGTTTCCTAATATGTAATTTGTGGAATAAATAAGTAATGGACCTTAATTGTGCATAATGGTGAAGCAGTCTACACTTCCAGAGCTTTTGTCTTCCTTGTGTAGTATCTACTTCAATTCTCAGGACACAAATGGGAAGTAAAGGGGAAGAGAAGGATCTCTGTTCGGAGAGTACTTTAGCGAGACATAAGTCGGGTACCAGAATATAAAAATAATGTATGGAAACACATATTTGTTATGTAATATAACCAGTAACGCCACAGAAATTTAACTTCATATCAACTAAATGTTGTAACACAATTAATGACGATATGTCGTTTCTCTAAGTCAATATGTATGTATGTGAAAAAAAGAGAAGAGAAGGTAATACCAAATAGTACCTTATAACTTATAAAATGTATATACCATACAGTAAGACGTTGAAAAAAAAAATTCAAATCGGTCCAATAATATATCTCTTGTTCCAAAAGTTCCGTTTACGATACGTTCTAAGATCGGATTACATGTGTACCGAGGAGTAGGAAAGGGAGGACTTCGGTACCCCTCGACCAAGGGTTGACCAAACGTTACTTGTACCTTGGTGCCGGAGACTTCAGTCGGACCCAAACTCAGGATTGAGACGGTACTTGTCGATACCAGAATGAGTTCGAGAACGTAGAAAGTCGGAGTTAGAGGAGTAAACACTTTAGTCTCGTCAAGAGACGAGTGCACTACACACACAGTCAGCAACTCGGTACAGACTGAGAAACACTGGGGCACCTGACATCGGGTGGTCCGAGGAGCCAGGTACCCTAAGAGGTCCGTTCTTATGACCTCACCCAACGGTACGGGAGGAGGTCCCCTAGAAGACCTGGGTCCCTACCTTGGACGCAGAGAACACGGAGGACGTCACCGTTTGGTAAGTATCCTACCACACCTAATTTACTCTACGACGTGTGTAACGGACCGGGTCTCGTTCCCGAGTTTTGGTCGGCGGAGCTGGATGACACACGGAGTCTCCGACTTTTCTACCTCGTTAGTCATTTGTGTTCAGACCTGTTGCTTCTGGTAGAGTTCCTACCCCGGTCACTGTCCGTCGTGAGCCCCCCTGTCTTACGTCCGGTCTCCCGAAGGCCCGTTGCCGTCACCGGGCTCGTCTTCTGTCTCACCCTTCGCCCGCCCCCGCAAGTCCCGACGGGTCAACTACTCAGACCGACCCCGTCTGCCAAGAGTACCCCCTTCTTACCCTCCATTCAGTCTCTCCAGGACTTCGGTGTTCTAGGACTTGTGCTTGTGGCTTCCGAGTTGAAGTGGGGCCCTCGTTGATCCCGGGCTGACTCCAAGGACTCGACGTCAGTGGCTTAATGAAGGGACGGTGGGTTTGTCAAAAAATTTCAGTTGAAACTCGGACCCTCCGTAAGGTTTTGTGTCGGCAAGAAAGTAAAGAGTTAACGTATAGTCTACTGTATCCAGTCTCGTACAAGTCAGCTCGGGTCGGGGCGACCCTTTTCCACTCACCCCGGTTCCAGTCCTGCCTCGGTTCGAAGTAAACCCCCCTCACGTCTGTCTTCTCTGTTTTCCCTTTACCTTTCTCTTGGGTCGTGGGCTCCTCGTGGGAGTCTTGCGTGAATCCCCGCCCATCATAAGAAGTCGTTATTCTATAAGTTTGTGAAACATCGGGCCGTTTGAAATATTTCCCGAAGGGTGTACTGTGTCACCATTTCTTGGACGGGCGGTTACGTCTTCTACGTTTAAACTAGGGACCCAACCCTTCCAGGGGGCCTCTTTCTTTACCGTGGCGTGAGATCCTAAGGACAGACGCTTTAGGGTACCTGTCTCCTGGGGCCGTCCGACGTCAGGTATCGTAGTGTCTCAGTCTGCGATGATTCGTCCGAGTGTTTGTAGTATTTGCGGAAGGTGCCTTTTGGTGTCGTCGAGACTGGAGTGAAGCCTCTTGTGTCAAACTTTCGACGGTCACACTGTCAGCAAGACCTTCACACCAGGGACCCGGTCGTCGCAGACGGAGTGGACCCGTGACTGCTCTGCACCGGAGGAGGCCGGGGTAGCGTTTAGGAGTGTCGCCTTAGTCTGTGAGACCCGACCCCAGGCCATCGGCCCCGAAATCGGGGTCTACGTGCGTCTTCGCACTCCTGGGGGTCCCAGACTGGGGTGTGGGGAGGAGGGGTGTCCCAGGTCGGGTCTCTGTAGGAGGACATCGGAGACGCGAGGGATTGGAAGGTGGGACAGGTGTTGGAGGCGCAATCTTCATACTCTCCAGTTTCGGCCTTCTCCTTAATCCTCAGTGGGCCAGTTCGGGGGTCCTACTTTACATTCTTTTGCCTCCGAGTCTCCGTCGGTCACGGAACGGGTCTGAGTGGGTGACTCAGGTGCCGGCACTACCCTAATCTGGTGTGTCTGGTGTGACGGGACGGAGCAAGAGTCCTACGCCGGTTCTGTGGACGAGGGTGCCTTAAGTTCCTGCGGCTCGAGGTGACCCAGGGTCCCGGGGAGGGCGGGTGGGAGGAAGGGCCGTGGTCACAGTCTTTGTCTTGTGGCGTCTTGAACGACACGGGATGACCGGTCCCCACCACCCTCGACGCCCCCGTCCCCCGACCCAGATCCTGATTTCGGTGTCCTGGCCGCCCCCACCCACCCGTCCTTGACTCTCCCAGACACTGTGTCCCGCCCACCCCCCACCTCCCGCACTCGTCCCCGAAGTCTCGTCTGGACGTCTAAGTTTGGAGTCGAGTCGGTGAAGGACTAGAGCACTGGGTCCTGTTCACGCTATCGGAGAGACACGGAGTCAAAGGGGTGCGTATTCTACTGCTACGATTACGATTGGATGGAGTGACCTAACACGCTTCTCACTTTGTCCCCATTTTAATCTGGCAGGGTATATATTTTTCTTACATATGGACACACGTTGGCTCGGTGAGACGAGATATCGTCTTTGGTTTGTTGTAACACTAAGTTGATATGAAGTTAATTTTTTGTTTAATTTTTTTTTTTTTATCTGACAGGACTCTTGTCGTGGACTCTGGACCAGTGGTGTGTTACGGACGGGAGGGACAGTACTCAGTTCAAAGGGGTCTTCTAAGGAGGTCGTCGACGAGACGACTTCCGTTTCGGCCCCGGGTGTCTCCACACCGTCGGCACTCTTGTTCCACACGTGTGTCAGGTGTTCGACCCTAGACGTCACCCAGACGTTCTCTAAGATCGTCCTTACTCGGGCAGGGTAAGCTGTTCAGACAGGCCTCAGGGACACTCCACGACCAATGCCGGGAGACGTGTGTGTCCCTCCTTTCCAGGTCCTCGGACTACGGTCGGTCCCGTGCACCCACGGTCCCTCAGAGACGCCCTGATTCTACGACCGACTCACTGGGTGGACCCGTCCACTCCCGTCCGTGGACCCTTCTATTGTCCCACCTCAAGGTTCCAGTCTTATGAGGACTAGTCTCAGGTCCTTTGTCCACTCAGTGGACGGTCATCGTCCCCATTCTATCCCTCGTCCTTTCTCACCTCGTCGGCAAAGGTACCTCTGTCCTGCACTGGGACCTAGTACCGCGGACGTCCTCCCCTATTCAGTAAGGAGAAGGTGACGTCGAAGGGGTCCGGGTCCGTACCGAGACTCGACTCTCCTTCTTCCCGTCCGGGGACTACCCGACCCGTCTCCCCGTTGACCCACGACGGTCTCCCTTCGATCCGAGTCACGGCCTGGTCAGAAGTGAACGGCCGCGAGTGAGGTAGTTGGGTGGGGGTGGGGACCAGTGGGAGACTCCCTTAGAAGAGGGTCCTTGAGCCGGACCCCCGGGTTCGCCTGGACCGGTATATGAGCCGTAGGGTCGGGTGGAAGGGGTCTCGGGCTTCCAGTTGAGGTCCTCCTTTCCTTTCCCCCGAAGTGGAATGTGTAGGATATTGATGCCCTCTTGTGTCTGGGTCGACGGGTCGTTCGTGACGGACGGCAAAAGGATCGAGAGTGTTTTCCCCGGTCGGGTCGTCGCCGAGAGTTTATTTGTGCGACTTATTTACGTCTTTAGTCCTTTACTCGCTCACGGACCCCTCTCCGAGCCGCTGTGGAGGGCCTTGGGCTACAAGAACCGAAGGAGGGAGAGGTCGAGTGAGGGAGGGGGTCCCGCGGGGTCCCAGTGGAAGGGGCACTTGGTGGCCGGGGGTTTGGTGGCCGGGGGTTTAGAGACAGAGAATGTTAGTCTTTCACTGTCCTCTTCTTTCTGTCAAGAGGAGAGGACTGAAGACTAACGCCGAAGGGGATGCTAGGGTGCCCGGGAGACACCTGTCTGTCCTCCTGCTACGCAGTTCCAGTGCCGGTCCCGGTGACACAGGTTAGTCTACTTGAGCTTTCGTCCATGTAGATCTTAAAAATTTAGAGGTAAATCTTTTTCGGCAGGGGAGAGGAGGACCCCTTCGAGATAAAAGTGTAGAGATACGAAAAGAAAGTTTAAAAGGTAATTTATGCAAAAGATTTTAAGAAGGGACGAAGAGAACTCTGTCGGGAGACTCGACGGTGGGACTGACCTGAGATTTGAGGTTCTCTCTTCCCGGGGCCGGAAGATACAAACTCCTAGGGTAGGGTTCCGACTCGTGGTACGGACCGAGTACCGATCCCCAACCGGGGAAGAGAGGACCCGAACGGTGGGGTCGGTCACGGAGGTGGGTACGAAGGGGTTCTCCGGTCTCCGACCGGTCCGGACCCGTCCACTCCGCCCGACGATCTGTGGACCCGGGGGTGCCGGACCCCGGTCTATGTCGAGTCAGAGGTGTCACTCCCCTTTGTGTGGTCGTGGTCCGGGGACAGCTGCCAGACAGTACGTGAACCCTCAGTCAGGAAACTCTTCTGTCTCGTGTTCCGGAGGGGGAAGTTGAAGGCGGGTCCCTGTCCTCGGTCTGAGGGGGTCTCCTGTGTCCTTCGAGGATCCGTTGTCCCTTGTGAACCCGGTGTCCGGTGTGCGAGGTCTTTCGGTCCGTGGAGAAAGGTGCGGGAGGGGAAGTGACGGTCCCCGAAGGTCCTCGGGAGCGAGTAAGGGTCCCGGAGGTTCTGTTCCAAAGACGGCTTCCTGATCCTGAGGCGGGGAGGGGGTGCGGGGACGGGGGAGGGGTAGGGAGTACAATAAAGGGTGAACCACAGAACGGCGGTGTAAACAATTTTACTGACGGTGAATCCTCCACCGTTCCTCAGTCTTTGTGTTAGACCTCGTTTCGACTATAATTTATTGAAGGACTCGGACCGTACAGACGGTTCCGAGGGAGGACCTAGAGTCCACCTATTATTTCTTCGATGTTTTCTACTCCTCGGTCGTCGTGGGGTTAAGGTCGGAGTCTCGGTGCGGAGGTACCCCCCTTCGGGGAAGGAAGAGGCCCGACCTCAAAGACGTGCTCCTTTCGGATTTCATTTAGGAAGGGTGCAGTAGGGTGTGGGGATCTGTGTGTGTACGGGCACGCGTGCGCGTGTGTGTGTGTGCTTACGTGTGTGTGACTCATTTCCTATACTTTATTGCAGACTGTGAGTTTAGGTTCGATCTGCTCGGGAGGGGTAGTTGGTCTGGTTGGTAGGCGGGGGTGGGACGAAAGGTCTATTTGTGTGACTCGGAGTCTCTAGGACGTAGTCGACTCGGGTTAGTCTATCTGGGTCCTACTTTCGTAGAGTTCTTCTCAGTTGTGGGTTCCTTTTGTGGTCCTCCCAGACCGACAACCTACGGCCTTAACCGACCGGTGTCACTTCAGTCCGTCCATGTGTCCACACCAGGCGTCCGTATCGGAGTACGGTAGCTGGGTCGTCGTTTGTACCGGGTACCGGTAGTAGTGTGAGCCAGGAGTCTCCTGGTAGAGATCGACGACCGTAGCCTTTCCCACTCTTTAAGTTGACTACCCAGGAGACTACGGACTACGTCTCAAGAGTAGACGGGTTACTACGGGTGGCGGCGGTGGGGCGGTCCAGTCTTCTGTAACGATAAGAAGTAAGACCGGTGAACCACAGTGACGACGGGGATTACTTGACCTTGGTATCTCCCGAGGAACCCCTCATTTTACTGGGAGGGTGGGGGGATAACGAGGGGTGGTTCCGCTTGTCCTAGGGTATTTGTAGAGGACGTGACACGGGATTAAAGTGGGAAGAAGATCTTTGTTTCTCTACCAGGTAGTACCTCATAGGTTGTACGAGGTCTTCAACTGTGTGTAGTACATTAAATTAAGAGTGTCCTTGTGGAGGGTCGTTGTGGACTGAAACGTTCACTTCTTTTACTCTAAGAATCTTTAATTGAATAAGTTTCAAGTTTTTTTTTTTTTTTTTGTTCGTTTTTCCTCCTGTTCCTACCCTTGGGTTCAAACTGTCGTTTAAAGTACTGGTAAGTGATGCGTGAAACCGGAGGGAACTCTGTGGTCTGAACCACAGCCCCCAAGTCCAATTTAGTTCAACCGAACGGTACGAGGCGTCTCCACGACCCTCCCTTGGTACTCGTCAAAACAAGTTTCCGTGTTAGTAAACAACGACAAGGCAGCGGGTCAGCCCAGGTGGAGAACCGTTGGGGTATCTGACGTCGTGTTGTCCGAAGGAACAGAAAGTGGTAGAGGCCCGCAAACGAGTTTGAGTACAGGTAACTTAGCCAAAACGGTGGGTTCCGGCTAAGAAATGGGGACTCGGTGGACCACTCGTATAATCCCGGCCTACTTATCGCGGAGGGAGGGACGTCTTTAGCACCAGATCACGGGAGAACACCGACTAGTATCTTGACCTCACTTACACGTACCTTCCGAGAATTACCCTGCCTAAACATCAGTGGGGAAAGGGTATCCTGAATATGTAAGAAAGAGGGTCCCGACCAGGACCTCGGGGCAGACATCGACTGTTCGGAGCAGTTAATGTTATTAGCCTTCTCTTAGTAGGTCTCTCGATCTTCGATGGGACCCGTTCTTCTCGTCGTTTTGACGTGTCTTGTCGACGTTCCCTGACCCGCGAGGACTCAAAGGGACGGACCTCCAAGGACCGTGGATTTGAAGGCGCCGACTCCTCACCCCGTCCGTCCGGGACGGTGAACCAAAGGGTTGACTACAATAGTCATCGTTGGTATTGCCAGAGGGACGAAAACTCGGCTGCGCACGGAGTCGGTGGGACGGTGAAAGGGTTGATGTGCGGTGGAACTAGTAAGACGACGGAGGGATATGAGACCGGGTCCAGGGTTCGAGGAGAGATAGGGGTGAAAAGTGCCTGGGTCTTTATGGGGACGGGAAGTGGAGACTCTCTGAACTGAACATACAAACGGTCAACCCAGAGACACATGGGTGGTCTAGGGTCCGTGGATGACGTTGTAGTAAATTAGTCGACGAGATCCTTCCACGTAGATCCTTCGGATTTAAAAGTCTACTTTTCTACCTCCGAGTCTTTCCAAGTCATTGGACGGATTCGAGTGCGTCGTCGTCGTCGGCGTCGCGGTCCTAAATTTGACTTCCGCTAGACCGGTTTCTTCGGCGATGAGAAGGATACTGTGACTCAACGGAAAGTCCGTTTCCTCGGTAACTTTTAGAGTCCCGGGTTCTTAACAAGATTGCCCTCTGGATCCAAATTTTCTAATTTAGTCCCATCCTGTTTGACTCTTTCATCGCAACTGTATATATGTGATAGCACGCATTTTGTCTACTGATCATCCTTCGACGACATCTCATGTCCCTCGGGTCGGGCGAGACACTGCTGGATCTCCCTACCTCACCCCCTTCTCTTCTCGTTCTCCCTCCCCTCTATATATATATAATATATATATATATACTACTGACTAAGTACAACCACCTACCGTCCCTGGTGGTGTTATAACATATCGTTAATAGGAGGTTAAATTTTTTAAAATTCTTTTTTTATTTATTTTGTACGTAGACCATGTCATACATCCTACCCGACCCTCCTCCCCTCTGACCTGAGTCCTTCTCGTCTACTGCCAGTAATTTTCATAGGTGCGGACACCCCACTGCAAGACCTCTTACCGTTACTCTTCTTCTTTTACTCTCTGGTCGTAATTCTCAAGACGTGTGGGTACGTGTATGCACACGTGTAAGAGTAGTTTTGGAATAGTCACAATAAAGGCCACTCCTTTGACATTAGTTTTTTCATCGGTCGGGTCCCAGTGTGTCAACCCTTCTCGGTCCCAACGCTTACGTTCGAAGTAAATCGTCCACGGCGAGTATTCGTTGTAATATGTCCGTTTACGAGAGGGTGGGTCCTGTCGGTATTTACAATAGAAGTAGGGACGAGAAGTCTCCTAGTCGGAGTTAATTTTTCATAGTCTTTATTCGTCTGCCCCTTTCTGACTGGTGTTGTCTCTCCCAGGATGGACGTCGGACCCCAGGTCATCGGTCCTCTACCGGGAGTCCCGTCTCGACGTCCGGGGTTGGGTACCCGGGTCCGAGGTGGTGTTTTCACCCTCTAGGGTAGAGGTTTTGACCATTGACACCCTGTTTCGAGGAAGTGGTTGGTGGATCACGTGTCTTGTTCTGTCGTGGACGAGTCCATACTCTGACGGACCTTGTCCGTCGTTTCTCGGGTTTCGTACGTGTCTTGTCTTTATCCGGGGTCACCGAGTCACCATTTCTTAGTGGACGGTTACGTTCTCTGTACCCAAACTAAGGACTAGACCCTTCTAGGAACCTCTTCCTTTACCGTTGGGTGGATCATAAGAACGGACCCTTTAGGGTACCTGACTCCTCGAACTACCCGATGCCAGGTACCTCAGCGTCTCAGTTCTGTGCTGAATCGTTGACTTGTTGCTGTTGTTCGGTCAGGTCGCTCCCGGGTCCTGGGGCCAAACGTTTCGTGTAACTACGGGTAGTTACATCTACCCACAGAGACTCTTGTCACTACCAGATCTCTCCAACTCTCTGTCGTGGTTCGGGAGTGCAGACCATTTATAGTCCCGGAACATGAAGGACTCGTCAATGAGCCACACATTAAACTCGCGATTCCTCACCCTGGCCCGTCCCCGCCCCACGTCCCTCTCTTTCCCCTCTCTACGGAACCTCCAGTATTCCGAGGGAAGAGGGTACTGTGATTGGGGTATAGCATCGGCAGACAGTCGGAGAGACACAGGGGTAGTTCTGACTAGAAGGACCCGTCCTTGGTACAGGGAAAGTAAGCAGAGGTAATGGGGACTTGTCTACGCAACTGGGGAGGACGACGACGAGTCTGTCTGAACCTCCCTTCCTCCCGCGAGGTCGCCTGTAGGAAGTGGGTCCCGTGAGAGGGTCGGCGGAGGGCCCCCTTCGAGTCCAGGTCCTCTGAGTGCACGGACCCGACGTCTATAGTACGTCCGTCCTGGTCGAGACGACTCCCTCCGGGGCGGATCCCCTCTCTGGCTGGAGGGACGAGTTCTTTCCGAGACGTTCGGTCCGGTCGGTCACTCGTAGAGCGGCCTGATCTCTCGACGTTGGGGTCGAGGGCCGTTTCCGTCGGCACCTAGCAGAGCACGCGTCGTGACGGGAGACCACCGGTGACCCTCGGATCTGCGTCTGCTAGAGCCGTCCGTCCTTCGGTTTCCGCAATTCCGAACAAATGCCCCTGGAGTCAGCACTACACGCCTCTTGTGCCTTCTCTGCGTCAACACGCACGCGTTTCTGCGGGGGCTACGCGCGTGTGTCGGGCAAAATGGCACCCTCCGTCGGGTCTAATCCTGACGCTCAGATTCTGACGAGGGAAGTAGGGAGAGAGAAACGTCCTCAGATTCCCGAGGAAAGGGACGGAGACCTTCTCGGATCTAGGGAGTCGGGGTCTCGTCTGCGACCGTCTCCCGCCCTCCTGCTCTCGGAGTGGTCGACCCCTCCGCCGGAACGTGCAAGACCAGAGCGACACGATCCTCGAGCGACCCACTGACTCAGGTCAGATAAGTAAAGAGACCTCGGAGTCCAAGGGCGAGACATTTTGCCCCAAACCGGGATTAACAAGGACTCGGGGAAAGGTCCAGTCTACTAAATACCAAGTTTCAGAACTAGAAAAAAGTATTAAGTTTTTGTGAGGGCCTGTAGATCTTTACCTTTGTTGGTTGTACCGCGGGATCGCGAACCCTCGGATACCTCACACGTACGCTAACGGGACTGGACCGTCACTAGGGCTCTCCCTCTGTCCGAGGTCAAAGATCTCCGCTAGGGTCGAGGGTCTTCCCCTTTGACTCCCTGAGGGTCTACACCACTTGAGAAGTTCGGATCGTCGTCGTTTTACGCCACAAAGGTGTCTAAGGACGGGACGTCAGAGTCGTCAAACGACCCTGGGGGTCGAGAGAGGGACTCGTTCCCCCTGACTCTGTGTCCCGTTCTCATTCCCACACACACACACACACACACACACACACACTCTCAGCGAGTCGGGACAGGTTGATGGGGTCCCTCACATCGGGAGCTTCGGCGGAGACAGGTACCCTAAGAGGTCCGTTCTTATGACCTCACCCAACCGGTAAAGGAAGAGGTCCTCCTCTTTCCCATCTCCCTCCGTTTCCGACGAGTAAACTCCTCCTCCGTAGTCTTTGTAGTCCTTCTTGATCTTAAGTGAGAGGTCCTTCTGCGAGATTTGTAGTCGAAGATCGAGCTCTACCTCTGTGGTCTGTAGGGGAACACGAGGCGTAGGTCACCGTCGGAATCCTTGAGGTTTGAACTTGACCCTCTTCGGCGGGGCGGGAGGCGAGAAGGTAGGTCCGACAGAGACCGGCACCCGTTAGCCCCTGTGTCAGGACGACTGGCACAGAGTCGGGTCTCACCTCGACCGTCCCTGGGTCGCCGGTCGAAGGACTTAGAGGCGGTCAGAGTCGACGGTGGACCAGAGGACCCTCTTAACTGGACTGGAGTCTTTGGCCCTGTGGTCCCCCACCGGTTCCTTCAGACCCCACTCCCGAACCGACTCTGTGTCGGAGCCCCTCCGACGACAGCCCTTGTCCTGTCCTCCTGGGGTTCAGAGGGGTTAGTTATGGAGGGCAGACACAGTCGCACCGGTGTCGTCTGACCGGTTGTGGTCTGGGTGGTGAGACGGTAACCGGAAGGAGAGGTTCGGGTCGGTCCCCTCAATCCCTAGGAGGATTTGGAAGTATTTCAGTAAAAATTTTTGGAAAATAAAGTACTAATTAGATAGACCTACCGGTATCTGAGTACTTACGTACACACATCGACAGATATAAGTGTACGTATTTCTCATGACGGCTTCTCGTATCCGTTGTGACTTACAGTCTGAGGAAACGGTGACTGACCGACACACTTTCCTTCGTCCAGTGTACGGTTGAGACCTGAGTAAAAAGGGTCGACATTTTACCCTAAGTCTTATCACGAATAGAGTCTCTCAACCACACTCCGGTACTACCCCATAAATAACGGAGCCTTCACGAACCTTATCACAGACCTTGTATCATCCACGACAGTACTCAATGGTGATCATAGCTATCGAAAGAGGAATGGGCCGTACTGTGTCCGGTGACTGAGAGTCTCACGACGATATTTCCATCAGCATTCATAATAGGAGTAGAGTCTCTCTTCCGTTGACTCCGGGTCTCTTCCCTTCCCCAAACAGGTCTCGATCCTTTTCCGGTCCAGAGTCCCTCGACTACCCCTTTGGTCGACGGTCGAAGATGAGGGATGACCTACTAAGACAGACCCCTCTCTTAGGACTTAGAAGGTGGTGGGTTTACCCCGTGTGAAAGCTACCCTGTTCAGTCTACGCTCCTACCCCCGTTTCCCCTCCAGTCTTTCCTGTCCGAGGTCCGGCTGACGCGGGTGTCTAGGACCTCGGGAGATACATTTATCTCGAGTCGTCTCCGGAGTGCCTTGCGCCAAGATTAACCGCACCCGACGTCCGACGCTTCTCGGACCCCGACGGTCGGAACGTATCAACGACGGAGACCCCTGGGACCTAAACCTTAGTAGCGGGGTCTCCCTCTGTGTCAGCACCCGCTCCGAGACCGAAACTGTCTCACGGGTCTCTCCCACGGTCTCGACTCACCCTCTTCTACCCGACCGTGGACCCGTCCGTGCAGGAGGTCGTCGGGTTCCCGGGTGTTGAGGGACGGGGAGAGACACGGAGAGGACCCTGGGAGTGCCCCTTGCATTCCCTCTTCGACTAGGTTCTCCAGGGAAGGTCGAGAGTTAAGTTCCCTCGGGACGGGAGTTGACTATCCGTCTTTACACTCCTAGGAGCACCCCCAAGGTGACCCGCAACCCGAAGACCTCGGAAGTAGGGACTACCAGACTACTCGGTTAGGTAGTTTCTCCCCGACGACCGTACGAACCGGGACCTCACAAACAAAAAGAGTTTCACCTCCGGGCGTTCCAAGTTCCCTACTGCTGCTGGACTCGACTCCCGAGTCACCCAGTAACTATCTCGACCCCCGGGTTCAGGTCGGAGACGAGTCCGGTGTGAATCTGGGTCGACGGTCCTGTGAGTCGGCGGGAAGTGTTCCGGGAGGGTCTACCCGGCGACGGAATTACGACGGGGATCCGTCTTTTCCTTGAAAGACCTATTTTTTGCAAGACGGACTGAGCCCTTGGTCTCTCCGGTACTTCCCTCGTACCAACCCCCGTCCCCACCCCCTCACCCCTCACCCCCCGAGTTCTGAGAAGGTCTAGAAAGGAAGACACTCTGTGAGTTCAAGAGGGGAAGTAAAACAAACCATTTAGTTCTGTTATCCCGATTATTAAGGACGAAGAAGTTCCTCGACACCGTCTTTATTTACCTTGTTGACCTTTGACCTTTGGTTCTGTCTTTACTTATCCCACCTAAGTACCTCCACTTCCTAAACGATGTTCCCTGTTTCTCTTCCTGGGCCTCCCGATGACCTTTGACAGAAAACTCGCGACCGGACCGGAGCCCAGATCCCCCGGGATCCTTAGGACTAGGGGGACGGTCGGTCGGACGGGGGAGGAGGGTGTGACGACGAGGGGGACGGTTAGGTAGTTGGAAGGGAACCCTGTCTCGGTTCTTCCCCTCGGTCCCCGAAGTCCTGGTGGAGAGGATTACGACCGGGTCCGGGAAGGTTAGGGTTGTCACCCGGGACTCGAAAAGATTAATACGTACGAATTCGTTATTTTTAAAGTAGTACATTGGAGGTTTGTACGGATAAATGATTTAATATACGAATATGTAGAAGGTAGGTATGTAATTTATAATTTATAAGGGAAAAGAGTTCTTCTTATTGAACTTTATCTTCAAGATTGCAAAAGAAGAGTGTAGGTCGTCTCCGGGGACGAACCCGTTCCTCGACTTCGAACCGTCCCCGATAGAGGGGCGGAACTCGAGTGTCATGTCTTCCCCCGAGTACTCTCCGGAGGTCACTCTCAGGTGTCCGAAGCCACGTAAGAACGATTCGCACTGTGAACCAAAACCGTCAGTTGAGGTGTGACCCCTCGGGTCTCAGGTGGTCTCCACCTGCCTCTTCCTTCCCCTCTGTCACCGGTCATCGGTTACCGGTCGTTCCCCCGTGGACGACGGGAGGAGTCCCACCGTAGTACCCCCAGTCGTGGTTCGGGTCCCCCACCACGGGAATCTTCACCAGATCGTCTCGGAGGAACCCGAGACCCTACCGTATACAGGTTCGCCCTTTCCTGTGACGGGGTACCAGAGTTAAGTATCAACTTAAAGGTCCGAGTCTTTCCGATGTCAGAAGATAACACCAGGTGTATCCCATTCCCTGTTAGATCCCCCCAACTGAGTGTACAGGATAGGGAAAGAGATTGGGATGAAAAGGTGACCGGTTGACCTACGGGGTTTCCCTCCGACCTTTACCGTAGACACCAGGGTCCTATTCGGTGACCTGCGTCGGGAGCTCTACCCCCTGGGGTCCGTCGTCGTCTCTACGGTACTCGGACCCCAGTTTCCGGTGGCACTCCCTCTCAGTGTCCAATGGGTATGAGAGTCGTTTCCCGGTCGACCCCGCCCCCGACTCAGGTGGGGGCTGTCAGTTTCTCCTCCCCCGTCGTCCGTCTCTGGTCACTCCGTTCTTACCGCCACCGTAGTCCGGGGAGGGGGACGTGTCGGAGTCGCGAGGTGAGGGTGATGTGTCCTCCCACCAGGTCGTGAACGTCCTACGACTCGACTGTTGCTCAAGGTCCGAGTCGGGAGCCCCCCGGTCTTGTTCGAGAGAGTTTCGATCCTGGTCCGACCCGACCAAAATAGGTTTTGACAGTGTACGATCCAGGGGACCTCGACGTTCTACCTACAGGACCCGGGGTCCCACGAGGAGTCTTCTGACTCGACCCGAGTCCCAAGACCGAGGTCCCTCCCAGGAGGTCCCTTCCGGACCTTGGTGGGAAGGTGTCGGACCACAGGTGTGTTTTCGAGCCCCGGAGACGTCAGACGCCAGGGGTCGAAGAGAGGTCCCGATATGGGTGAGGGGGAAGATTTAGAGTGGGGGTTTGGGGAAGTGTAGAGACAGATGGAGGGAGTCCGGATCGGAGTCAAACCCCCGAGGACTGACTCGGGGTACTGCAAGAACCCCGGACTGAGGGTGGCGACGGACGTCAGACCGAGAACGACCATTGACAGTTCCGTCCGAGACGGGTACTGGGAGTCCTTCTGACTCTTAGTTCCTCAGTCACGACGTCGTTCGTTTCGGGGGCTACTGGGACTGGGTCTGTCCCCTCCCGGAAGACCCCCTGTCCCCTTTATTTCACTGGTCTCGGGACCTTTGCGGTCCCCGGGACGACCACCGCGTCCCGGGGTCGGTTCTCGAGTACAAGAAGAGTTCGGTTGCTTGTGGGTCGGGTCTCTACGACAGAAGGGGGGGACCAGAAAGATTGTCGGACTCCTACGTACCAAGGTTGGGTCGGGGTCCGTCTGAACCAAAGGTCTGCGGGTCTGTCGGGGGGAGGGGCGGTGGTGGGAAGACGGAAACACTGCAGTCTCGGCCGAACCCGTGCCGACGCGTACCTGGGAAGATCCATTCCAATGACACACAGTCTTCGAAGTTGGTGTCTCCCTGACCGGAAGACTTGTCTTTCTCCGGTTTTCCCTCCCGTGAACCCCTCCCTGTCTCCACTCTGAGTGTGCAAACGGAGCTCCGGAACGTAGACTAGAGGAGGACTGTGACCACCCCGACGGTTGAGGGGTAGTCTCCGTGGGAGTCAGTCGGAGGGTGCTCCCTCCACCCTTGGTTGGGTGTACGGTCGGGTTTCTCCTTCTAGTGTCCTTTGGAGATCAAGGAGACTTTTGAGTCCACAGTAGTCAAGTCGTGGAGTCCTAGGGTCTCGGGGTCCTTGTCCGTCCGTCGATCCACCGTCAGTGGGGACTAAGGGAATCGATCCCGACGACCTTGAGGTCGTACACGGGCTCGGAGAAGGAGTCGGGGGTCTCGGACAGGTTCGACGTGGGGGTCTGTATGTCATCGTAATTCCCGAAGTCCGACCACCTCCCGACCCCATGGGGAAACTGCGGAATAGAGACTATGGCAGTCTGTAGACTCCTTGTGTAAGGAAAGGTCGTTTCGGGTCCAAACCTCACTTCGGGGGGAGGGTCCAGGGTGATTTCCTTCCGGGGGAAGACGGACCTCCCGAGGACAGACGGGAGTTCGGAGGTACGTGTCGGGACGTCTCACCCCCCGGACCCGAAACCCCACCCCGGAGTCAGGACGTCTCCAGATTCGGACTGAGTGACGAACCCCGACACACGGGGGTCTTCGGTAAACCGTCGGTCTCGGAGGGAGTACCCTATTCTATGCCTCCCCACTGTAGACGAAGGGTCCCGTCCGTCTGGAGGGGAGGAAGAGAGGTGCCAGTAGACGGAGGTCCGGTCCTCCGACCTGGGAAGGCGTCAAGTCAGTCATGGTCGGTACCTATATTGTCCCGTGACCCCTCTTCTACCCCACTCCTTCCCAGTAGGGTGGGCACTGGAGACTGGAAGGGGGTGGACGGTGAGTCGTGTCGAGGACCCCCTTAGGTCAACGGACCGAGACTCCACAACCCCACAAAAGTTCCTTTCCTCAGGGTTGAGGGTCCATTTCTCAGACTCAGGACTGTGTTCCTACCTCTGTGAGTGTCTCCCTGAGGGTTAGAGGAGGGCCGAGGGACACGGGGTCAACGGGAAATCCAGGAAGGCACCGTGTCCCCTATTCTTCGGTGAAGGAGGGAAGGGTAGTGACCGGAAAGGTCGTCAGAGTAGAATCTGGGAGGAGGACCTTTCTAGTTGGTCGAGAAGGGATAGTTTGACGGAGGGGTTCGAAGTAAAAAAGTCTCCCTGGTAAAAAGTCTCCTGACGACGCACCGGTACTTTTCGGATGCACTAACACTGGGAGGGACGGAGGGTGACCGAAGGATGTCTGTGTGTGTAGGAACCTCGTTTCTTGCCCGACTCACTTCGAGTGGTCGAAGGTCTCTGGGCGCCACCCGTGGGTCCGGTGGTAGAGAGGTCGAGAACTGGGTGGGGTAGGGGACCTTTAGGAGTCCAGGTCGAGGACTCGAAGACTTGGGTGACGATCCGAGGGGACTTTAGGGAGTGGGGTGGGGGAGTGTGTGTGGGCGGGGTGTCACATGAAGGTTCCGTCTCAAAGGGACCGTTAGAGTGAGGGTGGGAGGAGAGACGTAGGAATCCCTCCGACTCTGCGACACCGGACGTCCACCCTCTCCGACGCGACCCAGGTAGGACAAAAGAGGACGGGAGGGGAGGTGGGGTGGGAACCGACAAATAAAACAGTGGGGTCCCGGTCGACCCAACTTCCACCACTCCAACCCGCCCAGCCCCCCGCCCGCCGTCGCCACCACTTGCTAGGTTCGATCTATACCCGGTTCGAACAAAGGACCCGGTCCTAAGTCCCCCGTGGAGGACTCGACGTGTGAAGGGAGTTTGACAATCGACGTTCTTGCGCTCGCCTCAGAGGTAATTCGGTTCTCCCGATCACTCGAACCCTCGCTCGTCCTGGCGTTAAGGAGGGCCGAAATATCGGGGTAGCCTGACTCCCAGTTCCGTGCCCCTCCAGACTACGAATCCTCTTGTCAAGGGTGTCGGCTTAGGCGGGTTACGGAAGGAGTCTACGGTCGGCCGTGAAGTCACAGTTGGGAAGAGTCGTAGGGTGGGTGAAACCCCCAGAGGTTTCTAACCCCCGGAACAACACCCCTCTGTCCTCTCTCGATAGAGGACTTGGGAGGGATACGGGAGGTGTGGGAAGAGACCTACCATCCTAACCCCGCCCCCCCACAAGTGGACCAACTCCAGTCACCATCTCTTAGACCGTCCGAGGGAGAGAGGCGGGACCCCAGACTGGGGGTGGGGACGGTTTCTTTTTACGGTGGGGGCGGGGTTTTTTGTCTCGTCCGGTGGTATCCAGAGTGAGTCTACCCCGTCTTGGTTCGTTTACGGTCACCCTCAAGGTAAAAAGCTTATTTGCTAGTGTCTTCTTCGGGGTAGAGGGTTTGTGCGTTCGGAAGGGAGGAGGGAAGTCGTCGGACTGAGCC
Source organism: Capra ibex (assembly GCA_006410555.1). Classification (NCBI taxonomy): domain Eukaryota; kingdom Metazoa; phylum Chordata; class Mammalia; order Artiodactyla; family Bovidae; genus Capra; species Capra ibex. The sequence continues at coordinate 18,528,093 of SJYO01014747.1, forward strand.
TTAATGACCTTGTCAATAGTTTCGAGTTTCTCTTTGCCCTAGACATCCGCGGCTCTACGTCTACTCCCACCCTTAGTCCCCCACCCCCCACCGACAGAGCCTTTACGGGTTTTACCCCACCCTCTTCCGCCCGCTCTCCCTTCTCCTTCCCCATCCGCAGGTACCGACGGAGCTGTCCAGGTTTCAGAGGGTCTCTCGTCGGTCGAAGGTTGAACAAATGAACTGCCGCACAAAACTCCAAAGGTTTGCCTTTCTCAATTTGGAGAGCCGACCTAGCTCTCGTCAGAGACAGTGGAAAGGAGGGCCGATTCGCGACGGCGGCGGCGGTGACAGCGACGGGCCGCGCCGACGGTCCCTTAGCTTGGAGCAGATGAAATAAGGTGAACTCGCACCGGTTTGACAACGATAAATCACCCCCCGGTTCTTAGGCTAAGTGTGGGAGCTTTTCTCGGCGTCGCCCACCCCCTGCCCCCGCCCTCGGCCCAGGGCGCACGGGGCCGGCGACCCCAGGAGAGCCCCCTCTCCGAGTGTGTGCGCGCGCGCGCGCGCATGTGTGTGTGTGTGTGTGTGTGTGTGTGTGTGTGTGCGTAGCGGTCTAGTGCGGAGCGGTTCCGGCCTCAGTGGACCTTATGCGTCGGGCGCTCGTAGAGGGCTCGGTCTCGCTCGGATTGCGCGCGGCCCGCCCTCCGCCCTCCGCCCGTCGCCGCTCGACCCCGCCCGCCTCCCGGCCGAGGGCCGACGCCCGGCCGCCCGCTCTCGCTCTGCGCCTCTCTCCCCTCTCCGCCGCCCCGACCCCTCGCCGGCGGACTGAATGTACCTTCACTATAAGGAACTCTACAGGCACTACAACTACGACCGCAAGGGTAACGACAAGGGACTTAGGACGGGAAGGTCCTCGCCCTTCTCCAAGGGTAGCAGGCCGGCGGCCGTTAACTAGAGTCAGAACGACGTCTGTGTTAAACGTCCCGTTCGGTTGTGCCTCGGGTGTATCAGGTCGGTCTGCGAAGGGTCGTTCTTTTAGGCGGTCTTTGATGTGAACCGACCCGTTTCTCTCTGTAGGTAGAGGCTAGCGACGAAGATTTTTTCTCCTCCTCCTCTCCTCTCCCCCACCCCACCCCCCTCACCCCTCTCGACCCCCCCCCTTCCTTTGTTTCTGTCGCTCCCTCCCCCCTTCCCCCTCCCCCGGAGACGGAAACTTTGCGGCACGCTAGTCTACGTTTTAGGAAGTCGCAGACTTTGGTAGCGCCGGCGGCGGCGGCGGCGGCGGCGACCCACCCTCGGCGCCCCTCGCGGATCACCGCGCCAGACGGACCGTACCACCGGCCGAGCCGCGAGCGGCCGAGCGGCCCAGGCCCCCGAGCCCTTCGCGCTCGGCTGACGAGAGGCTGAGGCTCTGAAACGTCCCACCGTTGTCTGCCACCCCTCCGTTTTTTTTTTTTTTTTTTTTTCGTTTTCCTTTTATACCACGCTTTCAGTGGTTCAGGGTGGATGACCCGTCTTAATTTTGCCTGTGTGGACGTTTTATGTGTGTGAGTGTGTGTGAGTGTGTAGGTGTGTGGGCCGCGGCCCTCCTCCTCTCCTACGTCGGCCTCGGCGTCGTCGGCGGCGCTTACCGAGCGGCGCGCGGACGTCTTTACGTGTTCACGAGGCTCGGAATGCTTTGCGTGCCCAATAGCCTCGCAGAAGGAGCCGGGGGAGGGAGAGAGGGGAGGGAGGAGGAGAGGGGAGGGAGGAGCGCCGGAGGAGGGGGGGCGTGGGGGGGGGAGGGGCCGACCCTCGCCGTTCTCTCGCCTTAGAGGGGGAGGGAGGGAGAGGGTGGGGGGAGGCGTGTGGGGAGAGGGAGAGAGAGGGGAGGAGGGGGGGGTGGGTGGGTGGGTGAGCGGCCGAGGGCCGCGAGCGGGCNGGGGAGGAGGGGTGGGTGGGTGGGTGGGTGAGCGGCCGAGGGCCGCGAGCGGGCGTGGCGGTGGGCGTCGGCGCGCTGGCGGGCGAGGTGCGGATCACCGGGCCGCGGGCGAGCGGCGTTGGGTCCCTTTTCGGTCTGCCTTCCCTTTTTCAACGTCAACCCTAACGCTCCCAGACCTGACCCCTCCCCCTGAACCGCTCGGCCGCCGCGCTGCGCCTTTCCGCGAGAGGAAAGGTGAAAAACCGGGAGCGCGACGGGCCAAAACGACGTTAGGCCTGGCGCTTTCCTTCATTTTACTTGCGCCGGCTCCACTGGCCCCTCGCGAGGGCTCGGGCCGAGCCCAACCCCTCCCCGTGTCCGAGCCTCTGCCGCTAGCCCTCACGCTCCCACGTGTCCTTGGGGTCTCTCCGCGGGTCCCGGCCCCTGGGCGCGGTGCTTGCGCGCCAGGAGCCAGATGCGTTGTGAGCAAAGGCATTAGATCTGAGGCCCTCGATCCTAGCCGACCCTCCCCTGACGCCCTGTGCCAACCCATCCACGGGGGCGCGGGGGACGCGGAAGAACCGCCGCCCTAAACGCAGGAACCTGTCTGTCCCTCGGCCCTTCCTTCTTTGATCGGGGCTTTCCCGACGCGACCTCTAGGCTCCACCGAGCCCCGCTTGGCACGCACGCTCTTTTTGGCGGCCCCTTTAACTCTACGTTCCCCGTAAAAAACCGTTCGTGGTCCGGTCATGGCAGTCTCCGGCCGAAGAGCCCGAGCCGCTAGCCCACGCGACGCGACCGACGGCCCGGTCCCCCACCCGCTCGACGAAAGAGGCCTAAGCCCCCGTGTCCTGGAGGGGGAGAAAGGGAGGGTGTGTTCGTGGGGAAGGACCATCCTCGAGTTTCGTCCACGTCGGACTGTGCGCTCGAGCCAAGGGGCGCCCTCTCCTCCGCTCGGGGGCAAGAAGCGGAACGATCGCTAAAAAGAAAAATTAGTTTGCAGTCTTATGGCTCACACTCTACAAACGACTCTGTTGGCCTCGTAAGCGACACTCTTTCCTTTTCTTTCCCAATCCCTTCAGGCTCGTCCGTCTGTGTGATGTCGTAAGTGTGCGTCTTCTTTCGCCGCGAGAGGAGCGGCTGAACCTCCTCCCGTCCGCTCCTTCGCTTGTGCGACTTAAGTCGACGTAGGTCGTAGACTTTCCTAAGAGGGGGCGGGGGGACACCTAAGGCTACGTCCAGTACGTTGAACGCCCGTTCTGCCCCCCTACCCCCTCTACGCCCACGGTGGCCGGGCTGGGCCCGCGTCAGAGTCCGACCGACCCGCGGACGCTCACCGAGACAGCGACACTCATTTGAACCTTCGTTCCCTTTTTTTTTTCTTTCTTTCTTTTCTTGCACAGATATTTTCCGTTAAAAAGGGGCTGAGGGAGAATGTAAGGTGGAAGGGAACCGGAGCCACTCTGAAAATGGGGGACAACGGTCACACCGGAGGAATGGTCTGACCGTAAAACGGGAGGGTGGTCGTCCTCCCCTGTCTCTCACCTCTGGAGGTATCTGAGAGTTTGGTCAAGGATGACCGGGTCCCGGTAGAGACTGTCGGAGGTCACGGTCAGACACTACTCGAGACCTTAAAGAACTAACTCTTAGTCCCTTTGACTCCGTATGAGTTTCGACAGGGAACGAACCGGAAAAAAGTCCGCCATAGTCTTTTTGTGTCTCTTGGAAAGAGTCTGGTCCAGACCCCTTTCAGGGCATTCATCCCACACGGTACACCTAAACCGGGTCGTAGTCAAGACGGACCTTGACTCTACCAACACAGAATTTCCACGGCGTGTGTGAAAACAACTCTTTCTTTATTAAAAATTGTGAAGGTCGTCTCTTGCCCACCGTAGGTATTCAGTCTTGTTTAAATTTTGTGAACATTTTGGAGAAACCTCTACCATGTTCCCGTCGACACCTCGTTCCCCGGGACTACTCTGTTCTTCGGAAAGTAGGACGGTCACACTACCCTAATTCTACTCCGCAATACAAATACGACCTCGAGGTCCGGACTCGTCCTTCACCGTGGAATGTTCCTCCTTCCGGCAAAATTTTCGAGTGTCCTACCAGGTCCTCACCTCTCTCGTCGCAAGATAAACCCTTGAATCCCTTTAGTGAATACATACCGGAGATCTGGAGTCGAACGTACAGACATCATTTACTGATCTAACCAGGTACGACGCGTTTCACACTAGGAAACTGGTCGTCGTAGGTGTAGTGGACCTTCGAACCATCTTTGCGTCATAGACTCTAGGGTGGAGTCTGACTCATTTGGTCTTTTAGGTAAAATTGTGCGAGGGGTCCACTCCGTATTCGTGTAATGTCACACTCTCCATGACTCTACTGACGGCTTCAGGGAAGGGTGAACCTGTCAGAGACTAAGATGTACCTGGACCCACCTTCCCTGAAAACTCCTTTTTTTTTTTTTTTCTCCAATGTCACCACACCTAAGAGTCTTATAATAAGTCAATCCCATTGTTTTTGACCCACAAAGTCTATGTCCCCGGAACAGTTTTTTGTCTGGACACTTCATAGTGATGTTCACGTTCCCTCTTATAAGAGTAGGAAGTAAGTAGGAATTAGAGACTCTTATCGGTCTAGAGCTTCTCCCCCGTCCTCTTTAGTAGGTCATGTCTATGGGACGAGAACCGGTCGTTCCCATGTCTCGTAGACCCCACAGAACAGACGAACC
>SJYO01014747.1:18533114-18640614 GCA_006410555.1 Capra ibex
TTTTTTTTTTTTTTTCTCCAATGTCACCACACCTAAGAGTCTTATAATAAGTCAATCCCATTGTTTTTGACCCACAAAGTCTATGTCCCCGGAACAGTTTTTTGTCTGGACACTTCATAGTGATGTTCACGTTCCCTCTTATAAGAGTAGGAAGTAAGTAGGAATTAGAGACTCTTATCGGTCTAGAGCTTCTCCCCCGTCCTCTTTAGCAGGTCATGTCTATGGGACGAGAACCGGTCGTTCCCATGTCTCGTAGACCCCACAGAACAGACGAACCACTCTTACAGGACCAACGGTTCCTTCTCACCAGCAGTGTAGTGGCACTAAGGATCGGAGGTCGGTGACCCAGGATCTCTATAGCACTGGACGGTTAGTCCCCTATTAGGGAGGGTAGAGAACGTCGATCGTAGAATCTTTCCTTCTCTGAATGGTCACCTACGGTACGACTAGTTGTTCTCCGTCCTCACCCGTCTCAAAAGACTTGTCATTTATTTAGAAGTCACGTCAAGTCAAGTTAAGTCAGTGAGTCAGCACAGGCTGAGAAACGCGTCTTTGGAAAATTACGACTCGTCCGTGGGAGACCATGGTCTCCACACCTCTTCTGTCCTTGTAAGGATTCTAGACCTACACTAGCGGGTGTCTAGTCCTGTCTCATCCCCCGACGGAAGGTCTCGTGTCACTAGGTTGGAAGGGCTGTAGATCTCTTTGACTTGTACAGAGTAGGGTTTCCCGTATATGGTCGACACACTCGTGAACTCTAAAGAGGAACTAATACACAAATATTCCACAGGGGTTTCGGTTGAAAAGACGGTGTCTCTTTTCCTCCCTTCTCTCACCTGTTAGTTCTCTGTATGTCTGTTTTACGACACCCTCTTAGTAGTGGGGGACGGGGCACGGTGGGGACAACCCGGCGACGGGTGTGCAGACGGGTGAAAGGTTGGGTCGGTAGAGAAAGGGTCACTTGTGGGTGGAGGTTCAGTCGGTGGCGTAATGACCCTACGTTCGGTCTCGGGTCTGCAAAGCCTAAATGGGTGGTACGGGGAGAGGATTCTACGGTCGGAGTTAGGTTCTTGACACGTCGTCTTGAAAGATCAAACTTGTCTTTACCCTGGCATTGAGACTCGGTCCTTCCCTTGACACCAAGACCCACCACTGACCCACCCCTTCCCCCCTCGGGTCCTCCTTTGTTTCGCTTTTGATCTAGGGGTCTCTTAAACGACAAGGTTTCTCAATGACCTCGACCGTCCGAACCTGAACCCAGTTTCTTTCAGGACAAAGGACCCACCGGATGTGAGTTCTACGCTCTACTTTTCCGTACCAACCTCCGACTCTTCTACATTACCATAGGTCTTCCGAGTCGCGGTTCCTCCCTTAAAGTTGGTATGTACCTCTCACTTTCGGGTGGGTGCCCCGGAGGGACCCCCAGGTCACCGGCTCTGAGGTACGAGGGCTACGTCACTCGGGGCCAAGCTAGGGACCACTCCCTTGATCTAAGGTGTACGGTGTTGATTTCTAGGGTACACAATATTGATTCTGAACCGTGTCGGTTTATTTATTTGTTAAAAAAATTTCGGGTGGGTACTCCTCCCTACCAGTTCGCGGTTCCACCACATTTCCTCGTCCTTTTAGGTTGGTGTCCTCCAGGGTCGAGTCCTGAGACTGACTTCAGGGTTCTAGAACCCGTGTCCAGGTGGTTCGGGACCTCGGGGGACGGTCCCAGTCTCGGAGAGTGAGGACAGGTAATTTCTTCTAAGGGACCCTTGAAGGGACCACCAGGTCATCGACTCTGAGACACGAGACTTACGTCCCCCGGGTCCAAGTTAGGGACCAACCCCTTGATCTAGGACATACGGTGTTGATTCTGGTCCACCAATTTCGTAGACGGAGGTTACACCCTCTGGACCCAAGCTAAGGACCCAGCCTTTCTAGGGGACCTCTTCCTTTACCGTTGGGTGAGGTCATAAGAAAGGACCTCTTAGGGTACCTGCCTCCTCGGACCATCCGACGTCAGGTACCCAAGCGTTTCTCAGCCTGTGCTAACTCGCTGAAGTGAAGTGAAAGTGAATTCTGGTCCGCGTCAGTTTATTTATTTACTTTATAACAAAAATGTTTTTCTAAGGGACTTCCTATGGATCAAAGAGGAGAGGTCGGGACCAACCTCACAGACCTTCCCGGAATCCCTAGTCACTACGATGGGTCCACTAACAGGTGAGTAAGATGAATGGGGCTGACTATCTAAGTGTCTCAGAGACCTGGAGAGACCACCGAGTCACCATTTCTTAGGTGGACGCTACGTCTTCTGCACCCAAGCTAGGGACCCACCCCTTTTAGGGGAACTTTTCCTTTACCGTTGGGTGAGGTCATAAGAACGGACTTCTTAAGGTACCTGTCTCCTCGGTCGGGCCGTCCGGTGTCTGCTACCCCAACGTTTTCTCAGTCTATACTGAATCGGTGATTTGTGGTTGTGGAGTGCTCCAATAGTACTCTATGAAACTCGTCACGGACTGTGTGTTATTCATGAACCACTTACAATTGAAGTAAAAAGGTGAAAACTCCAAGGGTCCCCCGAAACCACGGGACGGGTCCTTCGGACGTGGTCGACAGGTTAGAGTCGGTTTTTGTGACGGGGTATTTCGAGTGGGACGTGAACACGTCTCGTCACTGGCGTCGTTCAAGGACTTAACGCAACTCGACTCCCCGAGTCGACAACGAGTACCTACGAAGGTCGGTCTACGGATCTGGGGTCTCAGTACTTACCACTCCCAGACTGAGGGGTCAGGGACGTCTTTTTCCACACCCGGTTCGCCTACATACAGAGGAAACTCTTTCTTGTGAAACTAGGAGGGACCAAGGGAACGGTCGAACGACGAGGACACCCTCACCCAGTTCCACCCTCTCCCCAACGACCGAAACCAGACGGGAATCGTCCCATTGGGGACGAGTGGTGACCGACACTCGTGGACCTGCCTTAACCCTTGAGTCACACCGGATCCAGGTTCGTGTACCCTCAAGGGTCCCGTCCCGGTGACACGTAGGAAGTCTCCCGTCTCAGGTCTCGTCTGTCTTAATAAGTTCTTATTTTAGTTCCACAGTCCTTAGTCGTTCGTAGATCCCTCGGTCTGTCCACTCGAGGACTTTTCACTATCGTTCTCCGAAGTCCGTCGTAGTGACCGTCCCTCCTGGTGGACGTGTGGGTCCTGTGTGGGTGTGTGGGCGAGAAGCAGTATCTGTGGTGGGAGTACACGGAAGGGTCTATTCGAGAGGTGTCATTGAATGTAGTGTGGGGTAAGACGTGTTATGGGTCGGTAAATGGAGAAATGACTGGTCTCCCGTCGGTCCCCGGTACTGGAAGTGAACCGTCTCCTCACTCGACTTTAACTGTACCACCCCGTCTCTAGATAGACCGCGGAAAGACTAAGAGTTCCCTCAAAAGAAGGACAATAGTCGAAAATTTTACATTCAAAGAACTTCTGTTCTTGGAACGGACGAAATAAAAGACTGAACGGACGGGGACTTTGCTATGACTTTTACATTATCTACGAGACACGTATAAATAACTTGTTCGGGAACTTGACAGTCCCGAAGGGTCGACCGCGATCACCATTTCTTGGGTGGACAGGTACTTCCTCTTCACTCTGCACCCAAGTTAGGGACCTAACCTTTCCAGGGGACCTCCTCCCGTGCCGTTGGGTGAGGTCATAGGACCTATGGTATAGGTCATAGGTCATAGAGGGTGAGGTCAGACCTCTTAGGGTACCTGTCTCCTCGGACCACCCGTTGTCAGGTACCCCAGCGTTTCTCAGTCTGTGCTGACTTCGTTGAATCGTACGTGCGTCCGTGACGTGAAAGTTTGGTCAGTGGTGTAACATTTACTCCCAAGGCACAGACAAACGAGCCCTGGTAGTCGTGACTCTTTTGGTCTTAGATGGAGGTCCGGTCGAGTCCTCACCTCCACTAAATTCCTTGGTAAAACGGGTACACACAGGAATTCTCTTCAAACCCTACTGGTGGAGGAGGTGTGGGTCTCAATGTGACCACCGATGTCTGAACAGAGATCACCCTGTTTATCGTCTTTCTGCTCGTCGAGGACAAGAGTCGAGACTTCAGTCTTCCGACCGTTCTCGTCGAAGGTCCTGTTACGGTCTGTAGGACCCGGGATCCGTCCGGGGGGAGTGGGTCCGGGTCGTCGGGATAACGCCCGACGTCTTTCGGTTTGGGAGGAGGGGTCGAGGTCCCGGGGTGAGGTAGGGTAACAGGAGGACTCGGTTCGGTCGGGTGAGGACAAGTCACGGACCCGGCGACGATACGGAAGTCGTGGAGGGTGTCACGGGAAAGGAGGTGGACGAAGAGTGGTTTCGTCGGATACAGAGTGGAAGGGGACGGGACCGAGTCCGAGTGTCTTGCGGTCGAAAGTCTGGGTCGAGACGTGATTAAGCAAGTAAATCATAGTTTTCGGTTGACCCGACACAGGAGAATCCGTACAATGAATTGGAGAGACTAGGAGGTGTAGGAGGAGGCGTTGTACCCCCGAGTGGCTAGGGTTCCTAGTTTCGTTTACAATATACACCTTTGTAGAGTACTTGTGACAACAAGTGAGTCAGTACAGTCTGAGACGTTGGGGTACCTGACGTTGTGTAGTCCGAAGGGACAGGAAGTGGTAGAGGACCTCGAACGAGTCTGAGTACAGGTGACTCAGTCACTACGGTAGGTTGGTAGAGTAAGAGACAGCAGGGGAAGAAGAGGACGGAAGCCAGAAAGGGTCGTACTCCCAGAAAAGGTTACTCAACCGAGAAACATAGTCCACCGGTTTCATAACCTCGAAGTCGAAGTCGTAGTCAGGAAGGTCACTTATAACTCCCAACTAAAGGAAACTCTAACTGACCAAACTAGAGGGACTTGTGGTGTGTTTACTGTCTGTACCCAAGGATTATTTATCCGTCATCTGGGGTCCTGGAAACGTATGAGATAGTCATAAAGTATGGGTTGGACGGACGTTAATGGTTGGTCAACTAGAGTCTCTCCCTTTACGTTCCGTTGTCGGACGTAGGTGTGGTGTATAATGTAGGGGAGAAGTTTCCCCCGCCGATCTCGAACTCGTAATCGGGGTCCGTTTACACCAAGTCTGGAACCGAGGTCGTGGACGATCGACCTCTCGACCCGTATAATACAGTGGAACGACTCGGAGTACGAGAAATGGATTTTTTACACGAGAACCAGTAACAAGTACCTATAAAGGGGGTTCTGGATAAAAGCCCTTAGGTCAGTATTTTACACGACTTCCGTGGATCGATTCCCCGACCCGTGTGTCATCGACAGGAAAGGGAAGAAAAAGAAAGATAAGAAGGAACCCAACCCCCCCCCCGCCCCAGACCAGGTTGTAATAGGCCTACCAAGTCTGGAGTATAATCCCACGAGTGTTTAAGACGGGACGGACAATCGATCCTTGTTAGACCCGAAGATAAATAAATTCGGCGTGTCTACAGGTCGTGGAGTCTCCCGACTTCTTCACTGAGGGGCTTCAGGAGTCCGGGTCTCTCCTTCTTTCTAGGGTCGTGTGGACCCTAAGGTTCGTTCTTTGGTGGTTGGACCGAGGCTACAGGAGACCACGACCGTCACTGGCCCCTGTCACGCACACGTGGGTGAATTCACCCATAGTTCTCGTTCATCTTTTGGTTTTTTTTTTTTTTTTCAGAATAAACGACTCTGTGGTCACACCCTGAAACCCCCGTCACAATACAACCTCCCCCCACGATCCCTCGGTACGGNTTCGTTCTTTGGTGGTTGGACCGAGGCTACAGGAGACCACGACCGTCACTGGCCCCTGTCACGCACACGTGGGTGAATTCACCCATAGTTCTCGTTCATCTTTTTTTTTTTTTCAGAATAAACGACTCTGTGGTCACACCCTGAAACCCCCGTCGCAATACAACCTCCCCCCACGATCCCTCGGTACGGAGGGCAACCTTGATTCTCTGTCGAGGGAGGGTGCCCGAAAGACGGAGCAGGAGGTGGGGGAGGGGTCGGGTGTCGTGGTCGACGTGACGGACCCTTGGCTCCTTTCTTTTCGGGTCGGGCCCCTCAAGGCCCTACCCCCACCCCGTGCGTCACTTCCACTGGCACTCCCCACCTCCACCCCCCTACGTTCGTCGCGGTCCCATACTGGGGGTCCCGATACCCCGCTCCGACGTCACAATGGCTCTCCCAGGGTCTCCGGACGGCCTCGGTCCCATACTGAGGGGTCTCGATACCCCACTCCCGTGTCACATCCCCTCCCGTAGGGTCTCCGGACGTCCTCGGTCTCGATACCCCACTCCCACGTCACATCCCCTCTCCCGGAGTCTTTGGACCGGTCCTCCGTCTAGACCCTCTGTGGTACTCAAGTAGGTTTGCCATCTTCGACCTATTTGGAAATTTCGCCCCCCACCCCCCCCCCCTTGTAAACCAGAAAGGGAAGCCACGGGAGAAGGACCACAGTTCAAGATCTTGGTAGGAGTCCTGAGGTTCTTTTTCACAGGACCTCGTGTCGGGAGACCTATCTGTCGACACTGGGGAAGGGTCACACGGACTCCGACACCAACCGACTCACGAAGAGATGATTGAGTCTACTTCTTAGACGGACGGTGCGTCCTCGGGACCCAAGCTAGAGGTCCAGTCCTTCTAGGCGACCTCTTCCCTCACCGATGGGTCAGGCCATAAGAACGGACCTCTTAAGGAATCTGTCTCGTCAGGTACCCACCGTTTCTCAACCTGTACTGATTGTGAAGTGAAACCTACGGGAGAAGGACCAAAGCTCAAGATCTTGGTAGGAGTCCTGAGGTTCTTTCTCGGGTCGAAACATCTACCATCCGGCGCTGGGGAAGGGTCACACAGACTCCGACACCAAGGAGTCGTGTCCCTGTCGAGACGGTAGACGAGCGGGCTCCGACCCGTCGGGAGGGCTCGTGCGACCAGACTTCCTAGGTCGGGAAGGACTTCTCAACCACTAACACGATCCGAGGCACGGGGTTACACAACTCTACACCGCCCAGGTCTATCTACGTCGAAGTGGGACCTGGTGTTGTCCGGTGAAGGATGCCAGGACCCTAAGACCCCCACTTCTCTTCGTTTTACTACGACGGGTACTTCTATCACCGTCGACGTCGGTGTCGTATAACCGAAGACACACATTGTAAAAAGATACGGAAATGTCTGTACTGAAGTGACTTAGGAGTGTCCGGAGTAAAAAGTCTACTCCTTTGGCTCGGTCTCTCCAGTGTAGGGAACAGGTCTCAGTGGGTCGACCATACACCATACTCAAGGTAAGCCAAATACAAAACCATAAATAAATAAACCGACGAGGTCCAGAATCAACACTGTGCGCCCCAGAAATCAACGATGCACGTTTGAGAATCAACGTCGTAAACCTTAGATCAAGGGACTGGTCCCTACCTTGGGTCCAAGGGACGTAACCCTTACACCTCAGAAAATCACCGACCTGATGGTCCCTTCAGGGGCTCGGGTCAAATTTTGAGATTTGTGTGTGGGTGACGTAGTTTGATGGAGACTGTAATTTGACCAGGAATCACTCCACCATTCCTCTCTTCTCCGACGGGGAGAAGTCCCCTCTCCCCGGTGGATGGGAAAACGTGGGACTGTCGGGAGAGGATAGTGAACAGAAGGGGATCATTGTTCCTTTTCCTCTGCCTCGCCGTCTTCTACTCCAATCTATCGTAGTGGCTGAGTTCTCTCTAGTTAGACTCGTTTGAGGTCCTCTGTCACTTCCTGCCCACACGACGTCAGGTACCCACCCCAGCGTTTCTCATCCTGTCTGAATCGCTGATTTGTTCATCGTCCCTTCCCTGCCTCTCTCCCCTCTGAGACCCGACCCAGTCCCGGGTCCGTCCGAATCTGTCCCCTACTAGTCAGACGTAGGGCGGAACACCCACTCTAGTGGATTATACGTTGATTGGGGAAGGGCCCTCCTCTGTCGGCAGGGTCGAAGGAGGACCACTTCCCATGCTTAAGATCTCCACCTGGGGACCGTGTCGCCGGAGTAACTTACAGGATGGGTTCGCAGACATTATTTGTTTAGTTATTAATTCTCTCCTACGTGTAATCGGAAACTTGTTCAAGGTCCCTCTCAAATAAAAACTAGAAGGTGCTCCACTCGTTCACACACGAGTTTCGGACCCCCTCCGACACTCGTCGTCGTTACCACCCCCCGCCCCCGTCCTCTCCCCCCGTTCTCACCTGCGTGTCGGACTCCGGACTCGACGGTCGGGGACCCCCGTGGACACCCGCGGGCCGACACGTCCACTCGTGCCCCCTCGACGCACCGCCCACCCGCTCGTAAATCTGACACGACCCGCACGTGTATGCATACGTCGTCCCTCCTTCCGCCCCCGACTCCCACCCACCCACGATTTCAGTCAACGACCCGTCCCCCGTTTATTACGACGAATTAGTCCCCACAGGGCCCCTTAGAAGTGGGGGAACACCGTCTACCCCAATCTACGGCTCGAAAAGTAGACGATCGAGAGTCTCTCCTTCTATCGCCGTATCTTGTAAAATTCATAGTTAGGAGGAAGGACTGAGGGTGAAAAGAGAGAGGGTAGTGAGAGACGACGGACTCCTTCGGCCAAGTCAAAGGGAAGTTGAAGCTTCAGACGGCCTTCAAAGGTAAGGACCCTGAGAACCCTCTTCTTTAATAAATCAACAGAAGACATTCCAGTCAAATAGTACTTGGGGTGGAGGAAGACGTGTGTATGGGTTTTATTGTTGGTATCATTATTTAATCTGTTATAGCAATCTCTTACGATTGCAGACTTTGTTTTAGAATGTAATTGGTCGGACCACAAAGAGGTTCTTCTTGGGGGTTCGGGTCTCCTTTTACTTAGGTGGTGGTACCCCCTGCTACACTGTCCTTCTCCGCCCTCTTCCCGACATCGTCCGGACTTTGTATGAAATTTTTAAACTCACACAGTAAGATGACGTATTATGAAGACACATACACGCACACTCACACACACTTGACTACAAAAATTTAGAGAGGTACCTCATTTTACTCACTAGGACCATACACATAACGAGAACACAGGAGTTTCTGGAGACCCCAAAATTGTGTTTTGACAGCCACCTTTGAATGGTGAAAGTCTTCGCGTATAAATCGGGTTCGGAGAGGAGAGGGTAGGACAGTAAAATATCCATCTTTTTAATCCGGGTCCCATTGATTCAATACAGGGATTCCGGTGTGTCGATCAATCCTGGTGTCGGTTTCCGAAGATAAGATTCCGGAGATAGGACGGTAAGTTTGTTTCTTCTTTTGTTGTTGTTTTTGGTCTAAGATCCGACGTCGAGAGTCTTGGAATGTACGGTTTATGTCGACCGGGGAGGGCCTGGTGTATGGGGAGAGGGGTTTGCCTTTCGATGGAAAAATCGTGTTGTCGTAAAATACTGTCTAAAAATACTGTAGTAGAGAGATTCGTCCAAAAAGGTTCTTTGTGTTTTAAGAGGTTGTGGTGGTGTGGGTCCGGAATGTTGTCAGAGGGGCTCAAGTCGCCTCATGTCGCTAAAAAACACAATAACCGAAGGACAAGTAAGTCGCCCCGAAGGGTCACCACGTTACCTTGTCTTAGGAGGACGGTCACGTCCTCTACTTCTTCTACGCCCAAGTCAGGGACCTAGCCCTTCTAGGGGACCTCTTCCTTTACCGTTGGGTGAGATCGTAAGAACGGACCTCTTAGGGTACCTGTCTCCTCGGACCTCCCGATGTCAGGTGCCCGATTGTTTCTCAGTCTGTGCTGATTCGTACAAGTTTATGTAACCCAATAATTAGGTCGGAGGAGAGGTTTTACCTAAGTGTTCATTTATACTACTAGCATGTCTACCCCCATTACACCCTTACACTGAAAGAGTTCCAGTGTCCTATCTAAACCCCGTCACTAAACCTGTCCTAGAGTTCGTACATAATATGTCAAATTTTCTCCAGTCCGAAATGGGTGAACCGGAGCTTTTACTAACAATAGTCGAAGTCATGTCTCCATCGACGGACGGGATCGGACTCGATACTGCCAGTCCGATCCGACCCGACCCGACCCCCACCTATCGGTTTCTAAGGCTCATGGAGGACGACTCGAACCCTCACGTCCGAACTTTTAGAAGATTTTTATGGTCCGTGCAAAGTACGTCCCCCCGACTAAGTCGACTGGAAAGGATTCCTACCGGTTAAACGACTGAGGCAACGTCCCCCGTCACTCGTCTTTCCGACGGACAAAGAGAGGTCGACTGAGAACCTGACGTCACCCCGTACTACCCTTATAGGAAAGTGAGGGTCGTAGGGAGTGAAGTCTAGTCGCCAGAGGTTGGAAAAACCGTAGTCCTTGGTCAAAGCACCTTCCGTTAAAAAGGTGTCTGAGTCCCCGTCCCCCCTACCAAAGTCCTATTAAGTTCCAGTAAATGTAAAGAATACGTGAAATAAAGATTAGAGTACGACGGTGACTAGACTGTCTTCCGTGGTCAGGTCCCGGGTCTCCAACCCCTGGGGACGGAGTCTGTCTGAGTACCTCTTACACTTTTTCTTGGGACCTGGTAGGGTTCTGAACTGGCTCTCGTTCGGCGTCCGGTCCGTTCAATCACCCTTACAGTCCGAACCAGAGATCAGAGTGTGTTGAGTCCCAAACGGACGGGTCAGTTCCTCCTCTCGTCTAATGGTGGACACTACACGTCGTCTCTCGCCCCCTACACTTCTTCTCCAATTAAGACTCACACCCTTCAGTGAGAAAGGTAACAAAAATAAGTAAATGGACGAACGATCCGTACCAAGACACATGACTCTAGGAAACGTCGACGAAACCCTTATTCTACGACTAGTGGTTCATACCATGAACGGACCAGAACAAAAGGAATAGACGTTTTACCTGTCCAACTTTGACCTCCTAAGGCGTTTGGGGAGGGTCAACCCTGTCGCTCGATCGACCCAGGGCCGCGTTCAGGTCCCGTGAGGACGGTTCAGGACTCCAAGACACCGCAGGAAGAAATAGAACCGACTGAGAGTACCTCGACCGGAAGGAAGGCCGGGGGAGGGTCGGGGATCTTCCTCTTCGTCTTCCCAGGGGACGGGAACAACCCGAGAGGGGCGTTCCGAGGGTCATCTTCTGGGACGGAGAGGGTAAAGACAGTCTCCGGTAGGGACCGTTCGACTCCCCAGAGGCGAAACGTCGTACCGTAGGACCCCGTACGACCCTTTCCGACTTCCGTCCTCTTGTTCCCCTACTGTCTCCTACTCTACCAACCTACCGTAGTGGCTGAGCTACCTGTACTCAAACTCTTTAGAGGTCCTCAACCACTTCCTGTCCCTTCGGACCGTACGACGTCAGGTACCCCAGCGTGTCTCAGTCTGTGCTGACTCACTGACTTGACTTGACTAAGACCCCTTTTCCAAGATCAGAGGTGGACAGACGTCGAGGACAAAAGACTAGGTCCTGACTACACCCGGTCTGTCCTCCCGTGCACATCCTCAGTGTCGACCGACCAGGAGCGTGCCGAGACCCCGGGGGAACCCCGGACCGAGACCGGACTTGACTGGGGGCGTCGGAACCGGGCACCAGGAGGGACCGACCAGGAGGAGTCTGTCCGGAGCTCGGGGTGACACTGTCCTACGGTAGTTGGGGTCATGTCTCTACTTGTGACTACAGGGGACTGAATACGGGCACAAAAGGACCCTCTCGCCATTGACTTTTTTGGTAGTCGTAGAACCCTCCGGGTCCTTCCTCGGGGTGTGGGGTGACCGGGGAGTCGGTCTCCCTGGACGGGGGGCTTCCCGGTTCTTGGTCGGACTTGACCCTCTCTACCCTCCTCTCCCACCCGGTGGTTCCGGTCACCGCGTCCGCGGTCGTCTGAGGGTTGGTGTGTCCCTGGAGGGGGAACAACCGGGTCGAGGTGTCCACTTCTTCGTCTACGAACCTCTCCAACTGTGACTTCAGTGTGCCACTCCTGTCCGTGCTCGAACCCAGCGAGACTGGAGTTCCGGGACGGATTCGCCGATCCCTACTCCCTGGTTCACCTGTCTCCTACCCCCGCCCTCCCTCCAGGGACGGTAGTCCTATTCCCCCTCCTTTACTCCGACTCCTGGTTCGTTCCCTTCCGTACTTCTTAAGGACAGGTGAGGTCCCGTCCGGGAGACGACCCACGGAGATCTCCGCACCTAAGGTAGACGTAGCCTACGTTTCTCTCTTGTCCGTTGAGGTCGAGCAACTCTCACTTGTGTCGGGGCCCCCGGTCGCGGAGGGATCTCTGTCTGTCTGGTTCCGGAGGTCGACGAAGCACCAACACCCACACCGCCCCCTCCCTTCCAACTCCTTCTTCGACCCGGTTGAGGAGGAATAATTTTGCGTTTCGAAAGTTCCCCGTCTTCACCGTCCCACCGCCTGGAAAACAGTTTTCTACCGAAGGAGAGGTCGAGAGAGGACTAAATTTTGGAAAGTACCTGGATGTCCTGAGACCAGGTCCGAGGTAGCAAATCGTTGGTCGAAAGGTCCTAAGTCGGAAGGAGAGAAGAGCCGGAAGACCAGTGGTCTGACGGGGTCAGGGACTCGGTTCGAGTGAGGGACGGAGTAGGAGTGATGAGAGTGAGTGGAGACGGAAAACCGAGGACCCCGGGGTACCGGAGTCAGATAGTCTTAGAACGGAACGAAAGTTTCGCGACCTGTAGGTGGGAGGAACCTACCTACAGGTTCGGAGGGGTTCAAGGGGATGATTGGAGAAGCGGGGGGACCTACAACTCTCCCACGGCCGAGTCGTAGACAACGCTGGAGAGGACAAGACTCCGTCGGTCTACGTAAAGACGGAGGAAGGATCCACGGAACTTTGGTCTAGATAACATAAACGCGTCTCGGGCCTCAGGCACAGTTAGATTATACGTAACTTAATTTGATCTTGTAATTTGGTCTTTTATTGTTCAGGAGAAGAAAGGAGGGGGGTCGAAGGTAGGGTTGTCTTAGAAGGAACACCAGGGTCCCTGTTTTGAACGTTTGTCCCGTCACACCAGAAACCTGTCTCAAACTTCAACTTCCGTCTACCCCCGACTTACGGGATAGGTTGAGGCACCCTCTAATCGTAGACAAAAATGACTTCCCCGAGCCGCTGCACCCCAGAGAACCCGTAACTCTCTGCCCGAAGGGGAAGGACGTCCTGGAACCCTGTTTGACTTTCCTTCATTTTTCTAGACTCTTGTCTCGGTCGTTGGTGTTACTGAAGGACCGAGGCTCCTAGCAGCCCATGACTCGAGTTTCAGTTGAAACAGGTAGGGCCTTCTAACTCACAACCGGTCTCGGTCGGGTCTGTGGATCCCCGGTGTGTCAGTGGTCACAAAAGTCCCGTTGTCTCGACACGACAGGAGGACGTTCCAGCCGGACTCGCCCAGTGAGGAGGGGGGAGGGGTCGTCACCTGTGGTGTTCCGTGACCAAGGGTCCTACCTTACTGGTCTCCCCCTCTGAGCCCGAGGAAAGGTGTACGTAATCTGTAAGGGCACGCGTTACTTACCGACCGTTTACTCTTTCCCTCCCACTCGGGTATCGTGCTCTCCACGACGGGACCCAGGGATTCGACTCGCCCCTAAATTCGTTGAGGCTCCCGTCCTCCCTCGTGACCAGGAGTCACAGTCGGGACTCGACAGGAAGTTTCCTAGTGAACTTTGTAGAGTCCAAAAACGTGACTTTTAGGACGTAGGGCCCTCGGGAGGAAGGACCCGTCTGATCCGTCCACCCAGTGGGACTGAGATCCGGTCCTGTGTTCTCAGAGACCCTTCCCGGGAGTAGACCCTTCATACCGTCCACCTCCTCCACCGAGGGTTCCTACCAGTCACACCTTCCCTGGACGGTGGTGGGTACGACTCCGAGTCTCTCCAGTGGAACTGGTTCTAGGGACTGAACTGATCCTAGTGGTTCGATCTTAAACTTGGGGTCGAGGATCTACTCTTCCCCCGCGTTCACTCGTTGTCTTTCGAAGCATAGACTCGACAGGGAGACCCTGGGTTCTCCTGTCTTCGAGACGACTGCCGGGAACAGAAGTAGGGCTCTGTGTTCCCTTAAGTAGTGTTAATCGTTGAGGTCCGGGTCGTTTATCGACTCCACGTCGGTGTCCTGGTCACCCTCTGTGGCTCGACACTCCGGTGACTGGAAATGTCGACGAAGTCCAGCACCGATTCACCGGGGTTCCGTCTGGGACCTCGTCTCCCAGTCGGAGACACCGGGCCTCCCTTTAAGTCCCGAAGTTTGAGTTGGGGTGGGACCCGACCGTTTCGAGGTCTCTTGAGACGGCGAAGGTGTCGGTGCAGACGAGTCGTCCGTAGTGTTCGGCACATCTGACCGAGTAGACGTCGGAGCACCGAGGGTTCGGGCCGAGGAGGGTGCTATTTCTCGGGCCGAGGAGGGTGCTATTTCTCGGGCCGAGGAAGCGACCAAAGAGCTGAAACTGAGACAGGACGAACAAGGGGAGTCACAGACAAAGTCACGCAGCGTAGAGAACTTTCCGTCGCGACCGAGAAACACCCCTGTAAGTCGTTGTCTCTAGCCCTTCATTGTTTCCCTCTTCCTCGCCTCCACTCCCAAAGTTGTGCTCGACCGTACTTTGCCTAGTGTGTCCTTCAAAAGGATCTCGACTTGTCTTGTAGGGCTCCCACCGACCGGTCCCGTCGAGTCTCGAGGCCAGAAGTGAGACTCGCAAGCAAGGACGACGCGAAAGCAGGGTGCCGACAGAGTCGAGTTAACGACGACAAGTCAGCGAGTCAGCACAAACTGAGAACCGTCAGGGTACTTGGTGTCGTCCGGACCGAAGGGACAGGAAGTGGTAGAGAGTCTCAAACGAGTCTGAGTACAGGTAACTCAGTCACTACGGTAGGTTGGTAGGGTAGGAGACAACGGGGGAAGAGGAGGAAGGGAGTTAAAAAGGGTTGTAGTCCCAGTAAGGATTACTCAACCGAGAAGTGTAGTCCACCGGTTTCAATAACCTCAAAGTCGTAGTCAGTAAGGTTACTAGTTAATCTTTGTGGTTTCGAAAAAGAACGACCGTCGAGTCTTCGGAACGGAGGACGTAGGTCAACCGAAATCTCCGTCTTGAACTGAAAGTAGAAACAATAAAGTGTGGAGTAACGAGGTAGGAAGACAAGAACAGACAGGTCTAGAAACGTCTAGGTCTTTTTAGTGGATGGGGAGGGGGTCAAGTACAACCGACGTTCAGGTAGACCGAATCAAATAGGTTCAGAACCCTGACCTATTTTACGGTCGAGCACAACTTTGGGAGTGGAGGCGAGGAAGAGGGAAACAATGAAGGGCTAGAGACAACGACATACAGGGGTGTTTCTCGGTCTCGACGGAAAAATTTCTGCGCTACGTGACTTTGTCTGTGACTCCCCTTGTTCGTCCTGTCTCAGTTTTGAGCTCTTTGGTCGCTTCCTTGGGCTCGAGAAATCCACCTCTCTTCGTCCAGACCCTCGGTGCTCAGGTACGTTAAGAGGTCCGTTCCTATGACCTCTCTTAACAGTACGGGAAGAGGTCCCCTAGGAGGGTTGTGTTCCGAGTTTGGGTATAGAGAATACAGAGGACGTGGCCGTCCTCCCAAGAAATGGTGAACCCCTCGATCCTGGTTTCAGGGTCTCAGGGTCACGGGTCCGAAGAACAGCAAGGAGAAGGACTCCTACACCCCTCCAAAGAAACATCTGTGTTCCTCCAAAAAAACGAACCTCTCTACATACAGTCTACTTCCCTTTATTTCGTATAAGTTGTCTACAGAGTTCAGAACTCGATCCGTAACCGAAGGTTCCCGGAAGTTCCCGGTAGAAAGGGTGACAAAGAGGTAACACGATACCGATTTTGGGGGTCCGTCTCCCTGGTGGAGTCAAGATTTCTGGAGGTTCCCCCTTCCTATCATGTCGGAGACACGTCAGTAGTTGAGTGGGGGAGGTAGTGTGTGGGTCAAGACTCGTACACGACTCGTGTCCCCGGACCCTTCCAATACATCTATGCGTCTTACTAATCTTTACTGGGGGTCCTCAAACCCTATGTACACATGTGTAACAGTATGAATTTTCCCTATTGGTTATTCCTGGATGACATATTGTGCCCCGTGAGATGAGTTACAATACACTGTCGGACCTACCCTCCCCTCAAACCCCCTCTTACCTATGTACGTATACATACGACTCAGGGAAACGACAGGTGGACTTTGATAGTGTTGTAACAAATAGCTGATACTTTCACTTTTGTAGTTCGGTGAGTCAGTATAGGTTGAGAAACACTAGGAGACCTGACATCGGACGGTCCGAGGAGACAGGTACCCCTAAGGGGTCCGTTCTTATAACCTCACATCTAAGAAATGGTAGACTCGGTGGGATATACGGTTAAATTTTTTTTTTTTTTTCAAAAAATTTTTCCTTTACTAGGGTCTTCGACGTCTTCGACTGTCGTTCTCTTGGTACCTTTTTGAGTAAAAACGGGACACATTTCCACGGGGTCACCCCACTTCAGTTCGAACGAGGCTCGAGGATCTCCTCTCTCTGGCGAGGGTGAATTTCCTCCACTATAAACTCGTTCCCACGTCGGTTTCAGGACATAGGGTCAACAATATTCGGAAGACCCCTCCTTTTCCACTCCGTCCACGAAAAGTTGAGTAAAGGTTCAGGATCTCCCCTCTGGTCGGACATTCCCGGTGGCCCACCCCACTTCTTCTCGTCAACGTAAGAGGGTCGGACAGGGTCTAGTTGGGATTTCGGACCCCACACACCGTAGGGTATTTGTCCCGACGACCCGTCCGTCCGGGGAGAAGGACATTAGACCCCGACGTCAAACTCGGTTGCGCAGTCGTCCTTGAGCCGACCGTAGATCGTGGTGGATGACCGGTGTGTCCCTTTTGGAGGACTTCAGTGAATCCCGGACCGACAGTGTGGGGGAGAGTTGGGTCGTGAGGGGTGGGAATAGAAGGTGGGGTTCCCGTCTTCCGTTTGCAGGTTCCACTATGCCTACGAGGCTTCCTTTGTTCTGCGGTACCCCCGTCGACCTCGTCGGTACGGGGTCCTGTCGTCAGACACTGTCTCTCCCTTACTCTGTCTCCCGTCTCGACCTCTCTTCGGCCCTTTGCCCTGCGTCCCCTCTCCACCTCTCACTTGTTCCCAATCTTGGTCTGGACTTTTCACGACCTTCTAATGTACCTCAGAAGGACCCCGTCCTTCCTGACTCGAGAGGACCCCTAAGACTACAGGACCCTTCCCCAGTGCACCGTCGGGAACGTCCGGTTCCCGTGGAAAACCACGGGAGTCCGACCTGTTACGGTGAAGAGAAGAGGGTCTGTACGACCCACCGAGGAGGGTCGGAGATTGCAGTTCCTCCGGACGCGAACGGAACGGACACGACGAGAGACCTCAGTCCTTCGTAGGACGAACCCTGGGTTGAGGTGAGAGTCCTCAACCTTCTACCGTTACTTTTAGTCTTTCTCTTTTCTCTGTTTCCCTCTTCCTTGCCCCTACCCCCAAAGGTGTGCTAGACTATAATTCACTTAGTACATACTTTAAGGCACACACACACGTCCGAGTCAACGAAGTCAGGTCAAGCTGATAACGCTGGGAAACCTGACATCGGTGGTCCAAGGAGGTAGGTACCCTAAAGGGTTCGTTCTTACGACCTCACCCAACGGTAAAAGAAGAAGTTTCCTAGAAAGGTTAGGTCCCTAGGTCGGGTGCAGAGGACACAGAGGACGTAACGTCCTTCCAAGAAATGGGTGACTCGGTGGTCCCTTCGGGGGTCTTGGACACACTACTCGAGTTATTTATGACCGATCCCTCTTTCTTGTCTCTCCTGGCTCGGGGGAACCTCGGGGAACGACTCTCAAGAGTCCGTCCCGAGCTGTGACGGGGGTCGGTCGAGGGTCGAAGGGCACCCACTCCCCCCTTGCGCCCCCGGTCCGGACAAGAGCGTCCTTTCTGACGAGGACCCACCCACGACTGACGTGTGGGGTGGGTGTCCCTTTCCGTGAGTGTTCGCTTACCTTTTTCGGTCGTGTGGAGAGGTGACGTAAGTAATGAGTCTGAACGGGTGTCGGGCCACGGACGATACGCCTGCACACTCTTCGTGGTCGTCTCCGGTCAAAGCGGAAGAGACAGACTCCATACCTGTCGTTTGGGTCCCGTCCCCAGGTTTCCACCTAGCCTCGGTCGAAGACCTCGGGACCAAGAGGGTTCCGGGTCCACTGCACCCGCTATCGCAAGTCTCTACTCGACCCGAAGGACTCCTGAACCCACCTTAATCGGAAGAATTTGTTGAGACACACATTTGTGGGGAGCCTCCCACCCAATTGTGACCGGGGTCTACCGCCCCGGGGTCGGGGTCTCTAAGACTAGGTCCTCCAGACCCCGCTCCGGGCTCTAAGACGTAAAGATCGGTCAAGGGTCCAAACGCCACTACCGACGACGAGACGCACGTACGTGCGCACGAGTCGACAGGTTGAGACACTCTAGGGTACCCGATGTCGGGCGGTCTGAGGAGACAGGTACCCTAAAGGGTCCGTTCTTATGATCTCGTCCAACGGTAAAGGAGGAGGTCCCCTTAGTAGGACTGGGTCCATAGCTTGGAGACAGAGGACGTAACCGTCCGCCTAAGGAATGGTGACTCGATGTACCCTTCGACGACGAGACTCCAATGTAATTCAACTTTAGAGTCAGTTAATTTTGAATTGACTGATGTTGAAATTTTATGTCGACGAGTCAGGGGGACCGGTGTAAAGTACCAAGGTGACGGTGTCCACCGGTCACCGATTGTATAACCTGACCCTTCTATGTCTTGTAAAGGTAGCGTCCTCTTTCAAGATAACCTGTCACGTCCCGGGGGTCTCTGGGAAGTCGTCCTAGTCCCACACGATACTTCACGGGGTCCAAGGGTGACTGGTACTACCTCCGTGGTGGCGGTGCGTCTCCTCCCTGTAAAAAACTTCGGTCGAACCCCTAACCTACCTCCACTCCGTGTTCGATTCTAAACTTCTTCCGACTTGTCCCTTGGTCCGGAGACCCTAAAGGTAAGTTGACTCTAGGTGACCGGATGCCCGGGCGTCTGTAGAGACAGAGAGGCTTGTAGTCGTTCCCCGACCCGAAATAGCACACGCCGTCCTCGTCAACCCTTCCTACCTCAGACGCCGCCCGCTCTTCGGACCTACTACCCTACTGCTGAGGCTCCTCTTCGTGTGTAGACTCGAGACTTGTCAACCGGGTCACTTTGCCCAATTCCTCTCTCTAGCGACGCTCCGCAGAACAGTGAGCACAAACTCACCTCTGGGTCCTTTTTGTCTGAAAACCACCCAGGTTTTATCGTTCAACGCACCTTGTCGTCGTGCGGACGGGTGGGTCGGGGTGTTTGCGAGGGGTCTCCTCCCCTCCCACGAGGTCTCCAAGACCGGGCAGAGACACACAGAGACAATGTGTCTTTTAGTCGCGTCAAGAACTTGTGTTTCCTGAACCGAACCCACTGATCCCCAAGGGACCGACGTGGGAACTCACGCGGGTCTGAAGATCCCCGAACCTCGAGAAAAGGTTTACAGGACTAGAACTAGATTACAGAAACGAAGGAAAAGACGGGGAAGACATCTCCAGGACGGTTCTTCTGGTGAGAGACGATCAGTCAGGCTCTGTGTTTCCAGGAACCGTTCCGCACGCACGTGCAATTTAGTGAAGTCAACACAGACGGAGAAACACTGGGGTCCCTGACATCGGGTGGTCCGAGGAGACAGGTACCCTAAGAGGTCCGTTCTTAAGACTTCACCCAACGGAACGGAAGAAGGACCCCTAGAAGGGGTGGGTCCCTAACTTGGGTGTAGAGAATACAGAGGACGTGACCGTCCGTCCGAGAAATGGTGATCGCGGTGGACCCTTCAGGGTCCAAATGTCTCTGGACCTTGGTTTGTCCTACGATCCAGTAAGTGTTCGAGTGGGTGAAATGGGCACACGAAGCAGAGGTAGAGGTCTGTTAAGAGAGGTGGAGGACGGAGACGCCAGACAGAGGAGAGTATAGGAAGGGAGAGGAGGAAAGAAAGAAAAGAAGGAGGAAAAAAGAGGTGGAAAGAGACGGACAGAAGTAGAGGTTAGGAAGAGACAAGGGGTCCCTTCGGTTTAGGTAGGAGATCAAGACAGAAGAGACTCGTAGTGTTTCGGTGGCGAGTGGACGGGGAGGCGGAGACCAGGGTGTCAAGGGTCCCGGTCAGAGGGGGACCCCTGTGTCGGGTCCTTGTCGTGACGGACAGGGAGACCGACCGGGAGAAGTAGAGAGCTTCGGAGACAGAGGGGTGGGAGAGGTGGTCAGTCGGAAAAACTGGTGAGGAAGAACCTTTAGGGACGTTGGTCTTAGTTCCTCAGTGGGGTCCAAGAAGGAAAGTCGAAGAGGTTTGAGTACGAGAGACTGGAGTTTGATTTCAGTAAACAAACTCCAGGACGGTAGGGGACTCCAGGGGACCAGGGCGGTAGGAAAAAGAACAGTTCATTGGAATAAAAAGGGTAAATATTTTAAGTGACAATGGAACCTCTTACAAAACCAGATATTCCTTCCGTCTAAGGTACTACGGAATTTTTATTTTTTTAATATAAATTGCACTCTTACTAACGTTTTCCGTTTTTCTTCAGTGGGTGACTGAGGTTAAAGTATGAGGGTTCCTTGAAACGGACCGACCTAAAAGAATACCTTTTATCACTTTTTTAACAGTGGTGGAACTCCCGTGCCCGAAGGGGTACACTGAGTCACTGAGCCACCATTTCTTAGGTGTACGTTACGTCCTCCGAGTCCTCTACTCTCAAAGTAGGGACCCAACCCTTCTAGGGGACCTCCTCCTTTACTGTTGGGTGAGGTCGTAAGAAGGGACCTCTTAGGGTACCTGTGTTCTCAGACCGTCCGATGCTAGGTAGCCCAGCGTTCCTCAGCCTGTAATGACTCGTGTGTGCACCCTGTTCTCCTCCCTACGGCAAGACTATCCTCTCATTTTCACCCGTTCACAAAGTTTTTAAAGGAGATTCCTAGATAAGGAACAACCCTTGGGACCTGGTCCCAAAGCGTCAGAACCGTGATTAGTGTAAAGTCCGACCTAAGGAGAAACAACTCCCCGACGAGCACGGGACGTCCTACAAATCGTCACAGGGACTCGAGGTGGGTGAGTTACGGTCATCGTTGGGAGAATCAACACTGTGACTTTTTACAGGGGTCTGGACCGGTTCATAGGGGACCCCCCGCCCCGTTTTATCGGGGAGTAATTCTCAGTGACTAACTGTTACTTGTCCAACAAAAGCTCACTGTCGTCTGCGTGACCACCGAGACCTGTTTGAAGGCTCCGAGATCCCCTTCCATATACTGAGGGAGTCTGAATTCTCCCTGGTGTAGGCCAGACCCTACTTCCCGTCACTACACTACTGGCGAGGACATGTGACGTGAAGTAGGATAAGGCCCGTGTCGCGATCTCTGTCGTTGGGAGGTACAAGACGGTACCTTAGAGTCGTACGACTCCACCCTACCTGACTCTGTACCCCGCCGACTTTCCGACTCAATCGATCGAACGACGATCGAAGTGCAAGCCTCAGACAGGGAACAGAGGCACCAATGGACAAACATCTCTACTTACTTATGTCCCGTTCTTGCTTCAAGTACGATGTCTGAGGTTCACACGTTCGAGAAACCTTTGTAGTTAAGGTTGGGAGATGTAGTAAAGGACAGGACTCGGGGAAAGAAGGATCAGCCGTCTTTACAGTAGAATCAGGTAGAACTCCGAAGGGACGGTTAGCTTGAGGGACCCCAATCTAGTACTGAAGTCAACACGGTTCTGCACTGCCCCCGATGGGTCACACTCCCTACGACAGTCGGTAGAGAGGTGCGTCTCCTGGTTGCAGTCTAGTAAGGGGTAGGGAGAGACACACCGGACAAACCCAGACTACCGAGTCATGAAAAAAGACGTGTCTCGAACTCTGTTCCTGTGACAGAGTTCCGACGTATATTAGGGTATACCGTCCGGTATAAAAGGTTTCACCATTACAGTCAGTGAGTCAGTACAGGTTGAGAAACGCTGGGGTACCTGACATTGGGTGGTCCGAGGAGACAGGTACTCTAAGAGGTCCGTTCTTGTAACCTCACCCAAACGGTAAAGGAAGAGGTCTCTTAGAAGGGTTGGGTCCGTAGTTTGGACCCAGAGGGCGTCACGTCCGTCTAAGAAATGGTAGACTCGATGGTCCTTCGGGGGTACTCCCTCTGGTTCGTCTGTGTATTCCTTCTGTGGACACCTATAAGGTCGCCTGTCGGGGTCGACTGACGGGTAACTGTCTGTCCTCTTTCACGATCTGTGCCCTCCGTTATCGGAAGTCTACTAAGGTCGGGGTCGTGACCGTTCAGTAGGGGTCGGAAACGGAGAGGGGTAACACGAGGACCCTGTTCGGTAAGGGTTACACGAGAAAGACGTAAGGACTGGGTGTCTCTGACACTTGTATTGTTTTGTAAAACGCTTTAAGTCTCGTCAAACAATGTATAGTAATCATCCACCTTGCGAATGGTTTATGTAGTGGTACGTCTGTGTTGACGTACCCTGGGAGGAGTGACCCCGAAGAGTCCCGTCCTCGGGGGTGATAAGATCTCGGCCGTGTGGAGAGAGGAGGGACGAGGACGGATCCTAAAGAAAGGCCAGGTCTTACTTTTCAGATCGAAAGGAAAAACGAAGAGGTTCTGTGAACCAAACATGGGTTCGTAGAGAAAGACGAAGGAAAGTACAGAGGCATTAAGTAGATTGAAACTACCCCCAAATCCGAAAACTTCGTGTTTACGGACACTCTGGATGTCCGCAAAGTATAAAGAGTCGAAGAGAGGGACTCCCCTTCTTCGTGTTTCGGTCCCTCCCTGGATGACGGTTCCCTCTTCCCTTTCCTTTGTTGGTGACCTGCCCCCCTTCCCCTGTAACTAATAAAAATTGTCGAAATAACTCTGCATTAAGTGTAGTATATGTTAAGTGGGTAAATTCCATGCGCTAAGTCACTGAAAATCGCATATATCAATGTCTCAACACGGTGGCTGTGATGTCGGAAAGATCTTGGGGCCTTTCTTTGTCTTTGGGGGTGGGGAATCAGTAGACCGAATCAGGGGTATACAAGGTCTAACACTCCTTCTGCGAGAACCGTACATTTTTCCTCCAGGACGGAAGAGGGCGTGTCAGTAAGGTGGATTCTGAAAGCGTCCCTCTAGTCGTAAATCTCAGGTTCAAACCCCTGGTGAATTTCAAGGTTCCTGTCTCCTCGGACCACCCGACGTCAGGTACCCCGACTTTTCTCAACCTGTGTTGACTCGGACGTGTTGTGTGAGGTTTCACTTTTCTCTTACCTCGAGGGTTGTCGGGGAGTGAGACCGGAGGGAGACCGGAGGGAGGGACACACTAAGTCACGGAACACCCACAGAACTTACTTGATGAAGGAGGTGACCTGGTGTCGACGAGGGTACACCTGGACGAGACGGTCAATGATGCTCGAGTCTCGAGTCCCCCTTCGGTCGTTCTGGGGTCGGAACGGTTCCCAGAGGTTTTGTGTCCATGTCTCCTTAGGTCAAGAATACTAACGGTCGCACCTCCCGACTCTTGTCCGCCCCGAATCCTGGGTCGTGGTTCGTTCCCGCCATCACCCCCGACGGTCACCTCCCGAACACCGAGTGGATTCTTTACCTACTTCTTACCCGACCTCTCCTCGTACTGGTAGTTACTTGGTGTTTCGGAAAATCGTAGGTAAACGTTGACGACGACTTGTTTGTTAACGTTTGTGTGGCCCGTGCTTGACCCCGAGCCCAGAGGACTCTGGTGGACCTTGTGGTCGGACCGGGGTCGGGGTTTGTTTCCTCTCCTATACAGGGGTCGTCGGGACGGGACCCGAGATATCGAGGTAGGTCTAGCTCTTACGACGTCGAGCGGTCGAGAAGCGGAAGGGGTAAGTACCCGACCAAGGACAGGGGAACGGTTCCTCAGGGGTCATGGAAAACGAAGTACTCGTTACGAGACGGTACTTATTTCTACTCAAGAACCCGAGACGACATAATCATCGGTGATAAATCTCTAGTCGGAAGTCTTAGACTAGGACAAATGGAGTAGATGGGTACCGAATCCCAAGGGAACAGTCTCCGTCCGTGTCTCAGACACACAATTTCTAATGTGTTGTCCAAGGTGAGGGACTTCGTTTCCGGTCCTCCAACCCGCTCGGGAACCGAACCTATTCGTCGTCCTCCCGACCGGGAGGTTACAAAAGAAGGTAGGAGATGAGTGAGACCTCCCACGGTCTGGGTTTCCAACGAGTTGCTCCGACCCAAACGCTCGGTTCTTATCAAACCTTATGTTTTTTGGACTAGGACTACGACCCTTTCTAACTCCCTTCCTCCTCTTCCCCTACAGTCCTACTCTACCAACCTACCGTAGTGACTGAGTTACCTTTACTCAGATTCATTTGAGACCCTCAACCACTACCTGTCCCTCCGGACCACACGACGTCAGGTGTCCCAGCGTTTCTCAACCTATACTGACTCGACGACTTGTTGTTGTTTTCCGACGATCTGCCCTACACTTAAGGAGTCCTTCTTGTTTTCTACTCCGAGTAAGTAGGGGTGGGGTCCGGAGGGAAACTAGGTACCTGGTCGCGTCAGAAAGATCGTGTGGAAGATCTGTGTTCTGGACCCTAGACCCAAGAGAGGTGTACCCCCCTCTAGCCTTTCGACCTCGAGACCCTCCTGACTGACCGGGTCGGAAGATCGAGACGGTCCACTGACACATAGTTGGTCTCCGTCGTCCTCTAAAACGACTTTACCTTTTGAGGATCATTCTCCGGTCTTGTATCATCTATACGTCAGTCCAGAGTGTACAAGACTTGAACAATTGAGAGGTCGTGAAAGCCTGGGTAACCGTTTTCTCCCGCTTTTTCCTACTGGTACCCTCCCCAGTCAACAAAACTCTTTCCTAACTTGTGTTTCTGTTTTTAATCGATCCGGTCCTCCTCTTCCTGTCCCATGGGTCTGAGACCAGGGGTTACGGTGGTCGGTCTGTCCGTCTTGACGGTTGCGTCGATGTTCGACAGGCGGAGGGGGAGGGACGGGAAGACATGGGGGTGGAAGGGGGGGGGGGCGGAGGAGGGTCACCGCAGGCGGACAAATAAACGACTCGGGACCAAATTGTTACGCGACAAAAATACTCAACACGACATCAAGAACCATTTCGTGAAATTAGGTGAAATTACGGGGGTGAGACGAGGAGGCACTGTCGGACCACCAATGAGATTACGTAGGGAGAGTGGAGCCCCAATGATTACTCCAGTCTCCCTTGCGTTATAGGGTTGACTTATTAAGTGATTAGTCTACGATGTCTGAGGTCACCATTTTAAATAAAGACTGTGGATTTGCCGTTTACCCAAACACCTGTGTGAGTGAGAGAGAAGCGAGGTATCGATAAAGACGATTTACCTCCCGACGACACAAACGAATTGTTTTCCCGGGACCAGACCGGTGTTTGTGTCGGGTAGCCGACCCCGGAACACAAAGAAGTTCCCCACCCTCCCTCACCCCGCGACAAATCTGACCCCCTTCCCACCCGAGAGCGGTGACCCCCGACGGGGGGCTCAGGAGTCGGGAGGGGACCGTCCGTCGTCCGTGGGACGGCGGGTAGAGACACGATCGCCTGTAGAGGTCAGGGACGGAGGACGGTCCTCTAGTCCTAGGTGGTAGTCTAGTCGGTAACACTTGTCGAGACATGCGTCCGAAGAACGTTTATACATCTTTCGAGGGGTCTTGGTAAGGGGTCCCCTTGCGTGTGTGGTAAGATTAAAGCAAGAGGCACGAGTCCTCAAGGGCCGAGGAAATTTCGGAAGCCGGAGTGGTGCTCCGAGAAGAGACGTTCTAGTAGTGACTGAAGAAATGGCATAGTCCACAGGCCTAAGGGTCAAATATTGTACTTCCCCTTCTCGATGTCCAGAACTTCGAGAGGGGGGTTGGTGGTCGTGGTGAGACCCTAAGAGACGTGAACTTCGTCTCGGGGTCCCAAGTGGCGACATGTGGGGACGGGTCGGACCTCTCTGCCCTGGGAGTCTACCCGGTCGGCACCTCCCTCCCCGACCGGGGAGTCGGAGAGTGTAGGGGACGGAGACCCCCGACCCCCCTGCGTATGAGTAGAAGTTTAAGCCAGGTGTCTGCCCCACAGGGGACAGGAGGTTATCTACCCTTCGACCTCAAATTTGGGGTTTGTTTTACGGGGTCCTTGGTCTCTCTGACGGGGATAAGACCTTGTAAGATCCGAGGGACCCTAGTACGGTCCAAGGAAAAATGGGGAAGTGCACTGGTTAAAGACACAGTCGAAGCTCATGGACTATTTTTCCTTTTACCCTCTGGATAATATCGTGGCTATGTGGTTCGTCTTCGGAACAATTGTAGAGAATTCGAACTACCGGTTTTCTATCAATTATTTACGTAAACCCGTGTTTTCTCTACTTGGACTTATAGACGTTTGTAGAACTAAGATTTAGTTTTAACAAAAGTTGAGAGTTTGTCTAGGACAACCCCCTCCCCCACCCCCCACCCATACACACATACGAGCCAGTATAGGTCGAGAAACGTTGGGGTACCTGACATCGGACGGTCCGGGGAGACAGGTACCCGAAAGGGCCCGTTCTTATGACCTCACCCAACGGTAAAGGAAGAGGCCCCTGGAAGGGATGGGTCCCTAACTTGGTACAGAGGACACAGAGGACGTAACGGTCCGTTCGGTTAGTCTGTAGAAAACGACTTCTTGATCTTGGTCTCGGAGATCACAAGCGAAGGAAAGAGTCTGAGGTCGGGGTGAGGGGTCCCCGGTCTCGGGACGGGACACGGAGTCCAAGACCGGTTTCCCGACTCTTTCCCTTGGGTCGACCCGGCCACTACCCCTAAGGTCGGTGTTCGGAGAAGGGACGGGACCCTTCCTTGTCTCACAAGTCCCTTTTCGTATCCTCCTCGCGACCCACAGACCTCACTCACGGCGGGAGTAGAACACAAAAATAAGTAGTCGTTGGTACGGTGGACTCCGACAGGTAGGTAGGGCGGAGGTCTCCGGGGTGGTTCTACGACCTCTGCCCGATGTCGGGTCGTCGACTAGGACCCGGGAGAGACGGGTCTCCCCTCCTGCGCGTCGGCCCGGTGACCGTCGAGTCCGTCGGATTAGCGGACAGGTGGGTCGGGTCGGAGACGGGTCGAGGGAGGAGGTGGGATGAGGAGAGGCCGAGAGGGTCCTCGATTTGCCCGGGACGAGGTACGGGGACCCCGGACCTCCCCCCCCGCCACGCCCCTCCCGTCCATTCCAGGGGGTCCGTCGCTCAGTACACACCGGAGCCCAGTGTCCGTAGGTCAGACGAAAGACATTTGTCTCCGGTCCCACCGGCGAGTCGAGGCGTCGTCGGGCAGACTCGGTAGGCGTACGTCTCACTCCGTCGCGGGGGGTGGGAACTGGGAACGAGGTTCCACACTGGGGTCAAGACGTGAGACTAAGATTAAATCCTTCGGAGGAGGAGCGGACAAGGGCCCTCGGACCTCGGACCGTATTCATAGACTCAGGACACACCGACTAAGTCCGTCTAATTGTGGAAGCGAAGGTGTGACCTCGGACCGACCCGTACGTCTGGTAGTAGTCTCTCAGGTCGTGTCGTACTCTGAGGTCGAGACCGAGGACCGCGACCCGTCACAAGAAACGGGAGCTGAAAAGGTCTTAGATAGAGGAGTGAAGAGAGAAGGAGAACCCCGGGCCGGAACGCGGAACTTCGAAAGGAGGGGAAACTTAGGTCTTACTCTACCAGTCGGCCCGTAGCGTACCCAGGGTCCGGGGTCGAAGAAGCTTTTTGTTTCCCTTGATTGTAAGCGACTCGGCGAAGGTACATGGTCCGTGACAAGATCCCAGAGATAGGAACTCCGTTGGGACCCTTTATAGGAACACTCTCCTAAAGCGTTTTACTCTGGTAAAGCGTCTACTCCTTTGACTCTGAGACTACCCAAGTCATCCAGTGGACAAGGGGATCGTCAAACGTACGTACACGCCCGATTCAGTGGAGTCATCACAGACTGAGAAACGGTGGGGTACCTGACGTCAGGTGGTCCGAGGAGACACGTACCCTAAGAGGTCCGTTCTTACGACCTCACCCAACGTACGGGAGGAGGTCCCGTAGAAGGACTGGGTCGCTAGCTTGGTAGCAGAGAATACAGGGGACATGACCTCCGTCCAAGAAATCGTGATCACGGTGGACCCTTTGAGTCTTTCTTTCTTGTCGACTCACGACTCACCGAGTTCCCTGGTCTCCACACAAGGTCCCGTTCCCCCTCGTCCTACTCTGGAGTGGGACTTCGAGGTACCTTTGGGGTGCCGTTCCTTCCCTCTTCGAGGAACTCGAGTCCTGAGATGAGGACCCCTTCGTGAGTGGGATTCTCTTCGTCAATGAGGAGGGGTCCTCTCGTGTCGACCCCGAGGGTCCCTTCGTTGCCCCCACGTCGACTCTCTCTGACGTCTCAGAGTCCGTGGGGGCGAGACAGTGAGTGGTCGAGGTGCCCGGAACGACAAGTCAGTGAGTCAGCACAGGCTGAGAAACTCTGGGGTGCCTGACGTCGTGCGGTCCGAAGGGACAGGTAGTGGTAGAGGGTCTCGAATGAGTTTGAGTAGAGGTACCCAGATCTACCCAGTAAAGTGGAGATTCGGAACCCCAGGTATAATACCCCTTTCGATCCGACCTACCGGAGAGTATTGGGGTAAGTCAAGATAGTAAGTTGTAACCTTGTGTCTGGGAAATATGTTCCTCCACTTTTGCTGGTACTAGTACTGGTTCTACAAATACTATACTTAGTTTTATACAGTCGTTTCCTCTCGATTGCAAATGACTCTCACACAGTGGACGGTCCGTGCACGGCACGAGGTGTGTCTAATAGGATAAAGTGGGAGAGACGCGACTCTTGAGCG
This sequence comes from Capra ibex, assembly GCA_006410555.1. Taxonomy (NCBI): domain Eukaryota; kingdom Metazoa; phylum Chordata; class Mammalia; order Artiodactyla; family Bovidae; genus Capra; species Capra ibex. The sequence continues at coordinate 18,562,081 of SJYO01014747.1, forward strand.
TGGTGAGGACAAAATGCCTGTTCCTTAGGCTCCGAGTCTCCACGAGAAGTAGAATGTGTTCTAGTGTGTCGTTCTATAATGACCTCGGTTCTAAGTGTGGGTCCGAGAGACTGAAGTCTTTGACACAAGAATCGGTGATAAGGTCCGGGAAGAGATGATATAGATTCTCTGAAACGATCGGGGACCGGTCCGACAGAACTAGGGGTCTCCGTCTCCAGTGCCGTTCGGACCCTCAATTTTTAGACCTTAGGTGTGGGTTACCGAAACTGAGCGAGACACTAGGTTAAAGGCAGAGACTTTACCCTGTTTTCTTACGAAGAATTTTCTCGGACAGAAGTCCCTCTGAATCTGCACCTCTTGTCAGAATACCTGTACCCCGACCCCTTCCTCTCCCACCCCGCTTACTTCTTTCATCGTACCTGCGAATACTTGATGGTACACATTTTGTCTGTCGGTCGCCCTTAAACGACACACTGAGCCCCTCGAGTGAGATCCAGAGACACTGGGGGATCTCCCCACCCCACCCCACCCTCCAACCTCCCGTCGTTTTCTCCCTCCCCTGCATACATACTACTAAGACTAAGTACGACTACATACCTTCTTTGGTTATGTTGTAACATTTCGTTAATAGGGAGTTAATTTTTATTTATTAAACAAAATTTTTTTCTCAGACAGAATTGGGTGACATGTTCCCTAATATTTCTCTCTTTTGAGTTTTCCTCTGAGATGTACCTTTCTGACAGATGTTTACACTCCAACCTTAAGACCCAGGGAAGCGTTAAGGGCTAGGAGTCCTCCGGGAGGAAGGACGACTAAGTCGAAGAGGGAGGTCCGACAAGTTTGCTCCTCTGTTTATGTCTTCCTGTGCACGCGAAGAAGTGTAGCTGAGTAAGTGCACAAGAGGGAGGTGCTTAAGTAGGTGGGTAAGTAGCTACGGAAAATAAGGAATTGACCCAATTAAGTAAGTTTGTAAATGGACAGGTGGGTGAACGTGTAGGTAAGTGGGTGTTGTGTATAGGTGGATGGGTGATTTGGATAAATAGAGGAGGAGATAGATGGTAAGTGAGTAAGTGGGTAGATAGGAGGGTAGGTAAGTAGTTTGGTGTGTGGATAGGTAAATAGTCAAATAACTGAGTCAGTATTTAAAATAGGTAGGAAGGTAAGTAGGTGGGTGGATCTGTAGGTAATTGAGTGTATGGGTAGTTGGGTTCGGAGGTAGATAAGTAAGTAGGTTGACAAGTAGGTGAATGGGGAGATAGATTAGTGGATGGGTAAATAGACGGACCAGTAAAGAGGTAGGTGGGTAAGTAGATCGATAGGAGGTAGGTTCGTAGTTTCGTGTGTGGATAAGTGAGTAGATAAATAATTAAATAAGTATTTAGGATAGGTAGGAAGATAGATGATCAAGTGGAAAGGTACGTTGATGAGAGAGTAGATGAATGGATGTTCAAATAGATAGTTGAGTGGGTAAGTGGACAGGTAGTTAAGTGGGTCAGTCGGTAGTCAGGAAGGTAAGTAGGTAAGTTGTGTGACATTGGTGGACGACATAAGGTCTGGGACATAATACACGACTTCTATTTTTCCACCCCTTTTTTAGTATCTGAAACGAAACTTCTCCAGTTTGACGTTACCTATTCTCTCCCTACGTTTTTATCCGTCGACGATACCCCCTGTTACACCCAACCGTGTCACCCTATGTGTTATGTCCTAAGTCCTCGTGTCTTTTCCCGGAGACACCCCTAGTCTCACTCCGAGTCTCTAGAAGAGGGTCCTTGAGTACAGACCGGACCCAAAGGTCTCCACTAAATCCTCAAACCGTCCACTTGTTCCCTTTAGTCACGATTCGTCTCCACTGACGTAAACAATGTATTTTTGTATTCACTTTTGCTTCGAGGTCTCGTCATTAAGAGTTGATCTCCACTAGAACGGGAACTCCCCTGTAGGCCTTTACAGACGTCTGTAAAATTTTCTAAATAAATAAATGAATGAATACCACCACGACCCAGAAACAACGACGTGCACCCGAAAAGAGATAAACGTCCTTCGTCCCCGAGGAGAGATCAATACGACGCACCCAAAGTGTAACACCACCGAAGAGAGTAACGTCTTGTGCCCGGGATCCCACACTCCCGAAGTCATCAAGGTCGAACTCCTGAATCACCGGGACACCGGACACCCTATAAGGACCTCGTTCCTATTTTAGGGACAGGGGACGTGACCGTCCGTCTGAGAATTGGTGACCCGGTGGTCCCTTCGGGGACCTCTATAAAAACTACCAGTATTGAAACGCCATATTGGCGACACTGTTTATCGGTATCTGACCCACCGAATCTGTTGTTCGTAGACAAAGAGTCGTAAGACCTCCGACACTTAAGATTTTAGGTTACCGACCACTTCTGGACGAAGGGTCAAGTATCTACCGACAAAGGAGTGACACAGGAGTGTACCATACTCCACAACCCCTCGAGAGACCCCAGAGAGAATTTTCCCGTGATTACGGTAAGTACTCCCGAGGTAGGAGTATTGGATTAGAGGAGGGGTTTTGGAGTGGAGGATTAAGGTAGTATAACCCCTAATCCTAAAGTTGTTTGTTGAACTCCACCTATACTTGGCAGTCCCCCTGAAGGACCCACCAAGTTCCTCATTTCTTGGGTGGACGGTCACGTCCTCTGTGTCCTCTGGACCCAAGCTTGGGACCCAGCCATTCTAGGGGACCTCCTCCTTTACCGTTAGGTGAGATCATAAGGGACTTTTTAGGATACTTGTCTTCTCGGACCACTCGATGTCAGAGGCCCCAACGGTTCTCAACCTGTGCTGACTCGTACGTGTGTGCATGTCAGTCAGGTGTCGTGAATGAGACATCATTCAAAACACGATCCGACGTCGGTGCGATTCTACGTTGTCCTAGGTCACCGAAGAGAACTCTTGAAATGTGAGAGAAACCTCTTTCCTATGTATAGGAGATCATTGATATACGGTCAGAGGTAAGATGTTGGAAGTACATGTAATAAAGTGCCTAAAGATATTATTAAGATATTTCACCCACGAAACTAAAGGTAAAAGGTCTACTCTTTCGACTCCGAGTCTGTTGAATTGTCGTCTTTTGTTTTGACCCAGATGTAGTGTGTCACTCATTCACCATTCCGTGGTTTCACGTACGACGGGGCAGACTGTTGACTTCCTACGTCCGAGCTCCGTCAATGATAGTCTCTGGAACTACCCCTACCACCAGGTGTCTCGACAGTACCTCTCCCGAGTTGCGATGGTCGTAGAGCTTACTCCTCTCCTTTCTCTATACATCCTTCCTGCCTCCTCCACCCTCCCACCTGAGTCAGTTCCGTGTCCACTCGTTCTTACACCGTCCAAGACCTTTGGGACCCTCTGACCTCCTGACCTCGTATCTTTTCGTCTCCTTTTCCCAGGATGACCCTTGGATTACGTTGTTCGACGTACACCCTAGGACGTGCAGATCCATTCTACGAGTCCTGGTGCCCTGGGTTTTTCTGTGGTTATCGTGCCTGCAATCGTTATAGGGTAGTTGTTGGAGACTCCCTACTTGTCTCTCTACAATTCTCCGTAAAATGTACTGTTCGGACCCAAAAGTGATCTTTATAGACAAGGAGCGGAAGACTCCTACCTTTGAAGGAAACAGACGGAGGTAGTCAGAGGTCCCCCTTTCCCATCGGGTGCGTCTACTGGTGTCGTCTCGGGCGACGAGGTAGGACGGGACCGGTCAGGACCGCCTTTTCCCCGACTCAGACCCTGGTAGTGCAAGTGGGGACAGTCCTCCCGACACGAGGAAGGAAGTTAAGAAAGAGGGGAATTATATGTAGTAGTGTATGCGCGTACGCCCGTGTGGGTGTATACGAGGTCTAGACTCCCAAGTTCTCAGTGACGAGTAGTCTACTCCTTCTGTCAAACGACTTCTTTTACGAGTGACCAGGATGACGAAACTCGACGGAACCCCATTCTCCAAATTTAAAGTGGGTTCTTTAGACTTTCCTCTGTCCCTTCCCTCCCCGGTCAAAGTCGTTGTCGGTCTCTGTCGTCCGTTTCCTCGGTCTCGGGTCTGGTCCCTTTTAGAAACGTTTAACTTAAAGACTGGTATCGTCCTCTGTTGTGTCTCGTTCCCTCTCCGGACTAGAGACTCCCTCTTCGGGTCACGAGGACCCGGTCTCGTGACGGGGGAGCGGAGGAAAAAAAATACAACTACAAGTCAACGAGTCAGGACGGTCTGAGAGACGTTGGGGTACCTGACGTCGTGTGGTCCGAAGGGACAGGAAGTGATAGAGAGACTCAAACGAGTTTGAGTACAGGTAACTCAGCCACTGCGGTAGGTTGGTAGAGTAGGAGACAGTAGGGGAAGAGGAGGGAAGTTAGAAAGGGTTGTAGTCCCAGAAAAGGTTACTCAGCCGAGAAACGTCGTCCACCGGTTTCATAACCACGAAGATGAAGTCTTAGTCAGGAAGGTCACTTATAAGTCCCGAATAAAGGAAATCCTAACTGACCAAACTAGAGGAACGTCAGGTTCTCTGAGAGTTCTCAGAAGAGGTCGTGGTGTCAAACTTTCGTAGTCAAGAAGTCACGAATAGGAAGAAATACCAGGTGGAGAGTATAGGTATGTACTGATGACCTTTTTGGTATCGAAACTGGAAAGCCTCAGTGTACTTTTCTTGTCCTTTTAGGACAGGGTCCTCCCGTCACAGGAGGAACGGTCGGATGGGGTGACCGTTGAGTGTCAGAGGTAAAGAGGTAGTGGGGAATCGTAGAGACGAGGGAAGGATCACCCTTCTCCCCTCCCGTCCAGGTCTCTCAGATGGAGACTTCATCCCGGAATCTCCACTCCTACTAGACCCCCTCCTCGTTCACACTCGGTCTTTGTCCCGCAATGGCAGGTAGACATCGTTGGGGAGGAGTGTCCATGACGAGGTAACGAAGTTTGGGTTTTCCTTAGAAGCTAGAATCAGTTGACCCAAGAGGAAGAGAGCCTTAAACCTCCGGGGAAGGTAGGTGAAGGGAGAGGGGTGGTGGAGCCCCTCCAGCCTCCTTCGACGGGAGACCAACCGGTCCCGACAGACGTACGACCCCACTCCCCACGACGTCTGAGACAGGACCTCGAAGGGACCTCCGAGTCTCCATTTCTTAGACGGACATTTCGTCCTCTACGTCCTCTGTGCCCAAACTGGGGACTTAGTCCTTCTAGGGGACCTCCTGTCCCCTCTTATGACCTCTTATGGTGAGGTCATAAGGACGGATCTCTTAGGGTACCTGTCTCCTCCGACCACCCGATGTCAGGTACCCCAGCGTGTCTGTGTCGACTCGTTGACTCGTGCGCACGTGCGTGCGTACGTGCGTGCGTCTGAGACAGGGTGTGGATCACCGTTCGGACACGAAGGTCAGAGACCCACCCTTCCGTAGTACCGGAGTTTGTCTAAGTTACCTTACATTTGGGAAGGTTTTCGTTACTGGACGACACACCACCCTAGTGGTACGGGGAGGAAGAAAGTACCTCCTAGACTCCGAGACATTCAGGCAAGTACACGTAATGTACACAATGTTGGCACCCTTTACAATAAAAAAGTCATATCGTTTCTCGATTTTGTCACAGACTGTACATGAGCCATGAACCATTTATGAATGACTTCCTTATTTACAAACGAAGTGCATTAGGAGCGTTGTCGGGAGTTTCTTCTGTTAAGACAGAAATTTTACACGACTACTTCTTCGACTCCGACATCTTCTACGGTGAGTCTGATACGGTGAGGTGAACCCGACCTCGGTCTTGAATGTAGGAAAAGGTAGAGTGAAATCTCGAGTACAGGTAAGAGTAGGACTGGGAAATGGTAGAAAGAAATATTAGGTTCTTCGGAGCAGCATTGGTACAATTTGTTCCCGAAGGGTCCACCGCGATCACCGTTTCTTGGGTGGAAGGTTACGTCCTCTGTCTTCTCTATGTCCAAGCTAGGGACCCAGCCCTTCTAGGGGACCTCTCCCGTACTGTTGGGTGAGGTCATAAGAGCGGACCTCTTAGGGTACCTGTCTCCTCGGACCACCGATGTCAGGTATCCCATAGTCTTGACGTGTGCTGATTTCCCTCAATCTGAATCGTGTCGTGTGTGGTCTATGGAGACTCAATATTTACCTAACTTAACGGTACCGGTCTTGGTCTGTGTCTTCCCTCCGGAACACTCTTCGACCGTTTACCCTCAATAGAAGTTTCTCAGGGTTCTGGAGGAGACAGGTCCTTACCACCCATATACCGGGTGGTACCTCTTTCTGGGAAACTGTCATCGGTACCTTTACGGAGGTCATTCCTGTATTCCTCTCTGGGGGAATCCCCGTCCTTTGATGAACGTTGTTTTTAACCTAGACCACCTCGTTTACTGTGGTCGTTCCTGTGACCTGGTGTAAACGTAGTATCTTGCTTGGAACTCTGATCGCTCCACCCCCGAGTACTCACTCGTTAGTACTGGACCTTAAGGTCGAAAACGAGGGTTCTGAGAGGGGTGGGTCTAGGAGGGACCATTTAGTCGGAGTAGTAAGGTTCGTCGACCAATCTACTCTATGGTCCAAAGAAGCCCCGGACCACGGGAGTTACTGGAACTCGAATGGAATCCCCCTCCCCTCGTCCCCTACCTCTGACCTACGCGGGGGGGGGGGCGGGGGGCTTCTGGTCAGAGAGATTCTGGGTCGTGGACGTGGACGAAGTGAGAAAAGGGGGAGGGGAGGGAAGGTCGGGTCCGAGAGATGTTGGGGTCTCCTTTACGAGAAGGTAGTCGGGAAGGGTGCGATCCCGGGTTCACTTCGGGGTCGGAGAGGGGGTCTGGTCTCGGTGAGGTGGGGACGCCCTCCCGGTCCGAGAGGACTGGTGCCCCTCTAGTAGTAAAATCTTACACGGGTGTGGAGACGCTTCACAGTCACGTGTCTCGTCTCACTTTTATTGTCTGGCTGTGGGGGGTTGTTGTTTGTGGCGTTTCGTATTGTCCCTAAACTACTGCCTTCTTTTATTGAGCCTTCCCCCTGTTTTCAAATTCCGAGCTCAGAACCGTCCCGTGTCCTCCACTCGGACTTGAGAGGGGTTTCCGCTCAAGGGGGTTTGATCCCGCGACAGGGACACCGGGATAGGACCTACCGAGAGTTCCCAGTCGACCAGACCCGACCCCGTCGTGGAGTGACGTCTCCCGCCGTGGTCTTCCAGACAGACCTCCCTCCAGAAACCCGGTCAAGTCTACTGGACTTTACCCCAGTGACCGGGGTCTTGACTTTGCCCTCGTCCTCCGTTCTTCTCGGTTTTACTCCGTGTCTTTGACCCCTCTGTGACAGACGCCTTCCTGTTCCTCCCTCTTTGGGGTGTGGGTCGCATCGCGAGAACGGGTGGGGGTGTGCAGTGCTCACCGCGACACTTGCACACAGACAACAGTGGCGGACCAGGTCAAGGTGGTGGACGAGACCATTATCACCGGAGAAGAGGAAGTCCCTGGTTAAGAAAGGGGGTGGGTGGGGGTGAGTCGGGTACTAACCCCACCCAGATCCCCCTCCCCACTACGACCGAGGTGGAAGACCGAAGTCTCCGCCCGTTCGTCAGGTCCGGACCGGTTAGTCTAGTGTGGTAGGGGCCCGGGTTCATCGAGTACCTCCCCGGACTCTCATTTGTTTGAACGGTTTTCGTACTCTATTCGGATAACAATGGTTCCCAGGTGGTACACCTTTCCCGGACTGACTTTCTCTTTATTTGTTTACCTTTTCTTTATTATCTCATACTCTCTCTTTTTTTCTCTCTCACTCAAGTACTGTAATAAACTTGGGGACCTCGGTCGACATGGACTGTAAAGTCAATATAGGTTATGTAGAAACTTCCCCCCGCGCCAATTTGGTGAAACCTAAATCGAAGACAGTGACCACCGGGTTGCCCAGAAGTAAGTAGGTCTATCAGGTGATTTCTCCTGGTGCGTCCTACAGTGGAGACCGACTACGACTACCATGGATAATCCCTTCGTCTTTCCGGTGACCGGTCTACTTTCCAAAGGGTCACCCCGACTAAGGTGTCCCGTCAGGATGTCCTCCGGTTTCCCTCCCAAGTGACGTGGAACCAGAACGGAGGAACGACGGTCTCTCTGTGTGAACTACCTACGGGTACAACGTGTGGTTCCCAACACCTGTGTTCGGAGAGCATACGGGGAATGATACACCCTGAGAGACTTACAAACCCCAGGCCGTAGTGTGCCGTCGTCACCGGAGACTGGAGACCAGGTGAACAGACCTCGTGTTTTACGGCTAGCGTAGGACGAGACTCGTTGACACTGAAAACAAGTGCCGGGTAGTGGGATGATTCGATGTTAGGGAGACAACGTACAAATTACATCACCCTCATATTCTTTCAAAACGAAAAATCCTCTTTTTCTAAAGTGGTGATAAAAAATTTAAATTCACCGGAAAGCCGGTACTAATCGGAACAGATCCTGTTCCCAACTGGATACGTAACCTGGTGATTGTACAGAGTCAAGACGTTTAACCCAAAGAACTGGACACCGGGGTGACTTCCGTCGAGTCGGAAAAACACACACGTTATCTTACATATGTCGTATTTTAAATAACCAAAAAGGTGAAAGTTCAAATACCAAGCCACAGAGCTTCATGCAAGTGTGACACCATGTTGGTGACCGTGGTAAGTAGAAGGGTTTGACTCATAGAAACGGGTAATTTGTCATTGAGGTGTGGTAAGATGAAAGTAAGAGATACTTAGACTGATAAAATCCACGGAGTGTACTCACCTTAGCAAACCATGAGTAGGAAAACACTGACCAACTAAAGTGACTCGAGCAAAGATTCCAAGTTGGTACGTCGTGTCGAAAACTCTAGAAAACACCTGTAAGAATGATTGACACCTCGAAATCAAGAATGACTCTACCGGTTGAGTGGACGATATAAAGTGTGGACCCCTTCCCCTTCAAGTCTCTTCCCTTAGACATAAAGATTCTTATCCAGGTCGTGGAATTTTAAGGTCGTCTAAACTTATTTATGAAGACCTTTACTCGTCGACCGAGAAGTATGTAGACCATTTGGAGGGGTAATAATTGTTTTAGGAAAAGACTATTCGTTGTTCCTTAGGTTACGACTAAGGTGGGTCTTTTGGTTGGGGGAAGGGGTTTATGTCTTTCCCTCAGGGACCTGGGTTTCTTGTTGAACCGATGGATAACTAAACAAAAGAGAGAGGAGGGTAAAGGTTGGTTGGAGTGTTCAGACCTCCTACGACTAAATTTCTACTGTAGTCCTGCTGAAACACTACTGAACGGGGACAGAGTCTCTTATTTTGGAATGGACTCACTTAACTACACCGGAAGTTTTCTTGACTCGAAAACAAGGATTCTGAGAGTACCTTTTTTTCTCGTTGTCCACAGAGGTGCCTGTGTGAGTTCACATTTGAGGTCTCCTGTGACCTAGGGTGAACACTTTGAAAAGGTCTAGTAGGTAAGGCTCAGTGACGAAGAACGACGTCAATAAGACCTGATATACACCCAATAATGACGTCGAACCTTGGTGAGAAACAGAGTCCGGGGGTCGTGAGACATCTGTGGAGTGGTCGGGATTGCGTCACAGGGGAACATTTCAGAAGGCTCTGAGGACGAGACCGAGGTGCGTGACGGCGGTGATTGGAGATCTGGGGTGGACGGAGACCAGGATCAGGACTCTCAATTTCCGGTCCCTTCCCCCACCTGTGATGTGGTCTCCCGGTCAGGAGGGTAGACGGGTTCGGACCAGGTGTTTCCCCGGTGTTCTTTGTGGCCGTGTTTGGAAGATGTCTTACGAGGGTGAGGAAAGATGGTTTCAAAGAGGGATGACGTGTTCGGATCCCTTTAGGGGTGCGGGATGAAGGACAGGGATTCCTGTGGCAAACTGAATCGGTCCTTCAATTTTGGTTTCACTGACTAATGTGGGTATGAACAGATAATCTTTTTAATTGCGTTATGGACTGTAAAGGGAAATTGAATCTACTTTAGTGGGTTAGTAATTTCTCGATCTAAACTGTATTGGTCTTCAAGACACTCTGGAACTGGGAGGGGTCGAACTTGACTGTCCATTCAAAACGGGATCACACCACGCACACACGAGTCATGATAGGCTAAGATACACTGGGGTACCTGGTATCGGACGGTCGGTCCGAGGAGACAGGTACCCCTAAGTGGTCCGTTCTTATGACCTCACCCAACGGTACGAAAGGAGGTTCCCTAGAGGGACTAGGTCCTTAGTTTGGGTGCAGAGGACGCATCCGTCCGCTTAAGAAATGGTGACTCGGTGGACCCTTCGGGATTCAAAACGGGGCGACTACACTTTTTGTTCTGAGACCTAATTTTGATACGGTTCTTTGAACACCAAAATAATAAATTGTATGTCTGGACAGGGTGGATTCACCTGGGAACTTTTTACCCTTCATCTTTCTCCACACCCAGCTGGGTCCAGGTTTACAACTAAAAAGAAAAAATTCTAAGAAGATAGAACTCTTTAGGGACCACCAGGTCACCGATTCTGAGACTCAAGGACTGTATACCCTGGACCCAAGCTAGGGACCAGTCCCTTGATCTAGGACGTACGTCGTTGATTTTCCACATGACGTACAAGGCGTTGATTCTGGACCGTGTCGGTTTCTTTGTGTAAAAATGTTCTAAGAAGATAGAATTAGGGTACAGGCATTTTTGCTTCCATCATACAAGATGAGTTTCTGACTCTTCCATTCATTTTATCCCTTGCATGTACATAAACCGTATAACGGACTGTGTAGCATCTAAGACTTAGAGTGCAAGAAGACAGAAAAGAGAGGGAGAGAAGGGGAAGGAAGAAAGGAAAGAGGGAAGTAAGGGAAAAAAGAAGTTTATTTAGTATTACATACCTCCCTAGTCTAAGGGTGTCGTGAAGGGAAGGGCGAAAGGAGTGACGGTGGGGTGGGAGTGGGGTCTTTCTCGAGATATAGACTAACGAGGTCCGTGTCTCGTAGTTGACCAGGTACACGTAACCCAGGGGTCAACATCTCCAACACTTAGGTGTGAGTTGGCAGAGAAGGAAGGTCAGATATGTCCCCGGGGAGAACCCTGGGCCGACAGGGAGAAAAAAAAGGGGAGGTGAGTCTACCAGTGTCCATCATCTAAACCTTCTACACGTGACCCCGAAATTCCGTAAGAAGTGGTGTCTCGAGTCAGGTCGGAGTCGTTTCACCAAGAAGAGAGAAAAAGCGAGAAGTAAGGGTAAGTAATAGAACTTTATTTCCTATCAGTTTTATTATGACTGTTTGGATAACCACCCCTTCCTTACCTCTGCGTCTGCATCTCTTCTCTCAACACCTGTCCGACCCCCTCCCTCTCCCACCCTGCTCACCTCCTTCATCGAAACTGAACATATGTGACAGTTACCACCCGTCTCCGACACGTCGTGCCTCTCGAGTCGAGCCACGAGACACTACTGGATCTCACCGACCCACCGCACGTCCCTCCCTCCGAGTTCTCCCTCCCCTATACACACATTAGTACCGACCGAGTGTGACAACACGTCGTCTCTGGTTGTGTTGCAACATTTCGTTAAAAGGAGGTTAATTTTTGATTTATTTATTTAATTAATTCGATACCAAATGTTTTTTTTTTTGAGTGAAACGACATGTGGACTTTGATTATATAATATTTAGTTGATGTAAAGTTAAGTTTTTCTTCTCAGTTTTTTTTTTCTCTTTTCTAGTAGTTAGTACTGTGCTCGTCCGGACGTAGAGATCGTCTGTGTGGTAGTTTGAAAGTCAAGTCAGGTCAGGGAGTCAGCACAGGTTGGGAAACGTTGGGACACCTGACGTCGTACGGTCTGAAGGTCCAGGTCGTGGTTGAGGACCTCGGATGAGTTCGAGTACTGGTAACACAACCACTCCGGTAAGTCGGTAGAGTAGGAGACAGTCAAAGAAGAGGAGAGCGGAAGTTAGAAAGATTCGTAGTCCCAGAAAAGGTTACTTAGCTAAGAAGTGTAGTCCATCGGCTTGATAACCTCAAGGTCGAAATCGTAGTCAGGAAGGTTACTTGTAAGTCCCGACTAAAGGAAATCTTACCTGACCAACCTAGAGGAACGTCAGGTTCCCTGAGAGTTCTCAGAAGAGGTTGTGGTGTCAAGTTTTCGTAGTTAATAAGCCGGGACTCGAAAGATATATCAGGTTGAGAGTGTAGGTATGTACTGGTGACCTTTTTGGTATTGAAACTTATCCACCTGGAAACAACCGTTTCATTACAGAGACGAGAAATTATACGACAGATCCAACCAGTATCGAAAAGAAGGTTCCTCATTCGCAGAAAATTAAAGTACCGACGTCAGTGGTAGACGTCACTAAAACCTCGAGTTTTTTTCTTTCAGTCGTTGACAAATGTGACAAAGGGGTAGATAAACGGTCCTTCACTACCCTGACCTACGGTACTAGAGTCAAAAGACTTACAACTCGAAGTTCGGTTGAAAAAGTGAGAGGAGAAAGGAAAAGTAGTTCTCCGAGAAATCAAGAAGAAGTGAAAAACGGTATTCCCACCACAGTGGACGTATAAACTCTAATTACTACAAAGAGGGTCGTTAGAAGTAGATCGGACCGTAAAGTGTACTATATGAGACGTATATTGAATTTTTCATGTCACTGTTATATGTCGGAACTTCCTGAGGAAAGGGTTAAACCTTGGTTAGACAACGAGGTACAGGTTAAGATTGACAACGAAGAACTGGACGTATATCTAAAGAATCCTCCGTCCAGTCCACCGGACCATAAGGGTAGAAAAATTCTTAAAAGGTGTCAAACAACACTAGGTGTGTCAGTTTCCGAAACCGTATCAGTTATTTCGTTTTCATCTACAAAAAGACCTTAAGAGAACGAAAAAGCTACTAGGTCGTCTACAACCGTTAAACTAGAGACCAAGGAGACGGAAAAGATTTTGGTCGAACTTGTAGACCTGGAAGTACGAAGTACATGACGACTTCGGACCGAACCTCTTAAAACTCGTAATGAAACGGTCACACACTCTACTCACGTTAACACGCCATCAAACTTGTAAGAAACCGTAATGGAAAGAAACCCTAACCTTACTTTTGACTGGAAAAGGTCAGGACACCGGTGACGACTCAAAAGGTGTAAACGACCGTATAACTCATATCGTGAAAGTGTCGTAGTAGGAAATCCTAAACTTTATCTAGTTGACCTTAAGGTAGTGGAGGTGATCGAAACAAGTATCACTACGAAGGATTCCAGGTGAACTGAAGTGTAAGGTCCTACAGACCGAGATCCACTCACTAGTATGGTAACACTAATAGACCTAGTACTTCTTGAAAAAACATGTCAAGACACATAAGAACGGTGGAAAGGAATTATAAAAGATGAAGACAATCCAGGGATGGTAAAGACAGGAAATAACTCGGGTAGAATAGAGATTAAAAGAACTTCGCTAAAGATCAGAAAGGGTAAGATAATAAAAGGAGATAAAGAAACGTGACTAGTACCTCCTTCCGAAAGAATAGAGAGGAACGATAAGAAGCCTTGAGATGTAAGTTTACCCATATAGAAAGGAAAAGAGGAAACGGAAATCGAAGACCGATTTCTTTCCATAAAGGAAAAGAGGAAACGGAAATCGAGACCGTCTGTATGGTAGTTTGAGATTGGAGGTGGTTATACAGGTATACGGTGGTCACCTTGTGAAGACGGTCCGGACACCACGAGGAACCTACGAACCTCCTTAAGGAAGTTCGGACTGGAAACGAGTTCGAGGTCGACTGGACAGGTGGAAGGGGGTTGTTGGCGGGGGGGTGGCCGACCCTTTGGGGGTAAGTAAAGGACTCCATCTTCTACTTTCTCCTTACCCTTTCCAACTGTGAGAGGGTGTTCCTCTGTCGGTGAGTGTTGTATGACACGTGTTCTGTCAGGAAGTGGACCGTTAGGAATAATCCTCCTTTTCCGTGGATTGTCCGACTTTGCAATTTTTTTTTTTTTTCCCCCCGGCCCCCCCCCCTGAGACCGATAGTTCTACTCCCCGGAGTCGGAGGTCGGAGTCTGGACGTCAGGTCAGGAGGACGGTAGACAAAATCCATCCAGTCTAAAACTCCGATTTTTTTACCTACGACAGGCGTATTTATATCAAGTATAACGTAACGTGCCTAAATATTTATATTCACGACACGGTGGTGGTGTGACGGACGCTTCTTACGTTCGTCCGACACTAATCTCCACTCGGTCAACGACTAACACCCAATTAATCGAGACGATTATTTGACGGACTCCGAAATGAAGTCTTTTTATTGTATAAAGTAGAATCCATCTTGTTAATGCCACATACATTTTATCTATAAAAACGGATTGCTCATAAACTTTACGAAAGAAACCTCCTTTTTTTTTTTTGGTGTGTGTGTATTCACGTAGTGAGAAAAGAAATTTTTTTTTTCTTCTTCTTCTTCCTCCTCCCTTTTATTAGGTCGAGGGTGTAAGGGACTGACCTAAACACCACTTCTACTTAAAGTGTCCCACAAGGACTGGTTTGCGACTACAAGTCGACTACCGGTAGCCACTACCTCGTTTAGAATTACGTTCGTCTCAACCTAAGGTCACCCTTAGCCCCCGACACCCAATTTCTCCCTACACTCAACGATTTGTTATCCCGAGTCATATTTCTGGAATTAAGTCTCCAGAGGTTGGAAAAACCGTGGTCCCCGGTCAAAGTATCTTCTGCCCTCCACCCCTTACCAAAGCGTAAGGTAACGACACGTGAAATAACCATAATGTCGTCGAGGTGGAGTCTAGTAGTCCGTAATACAGGACCGCCAACCCCTGGGGACGGAATTAATCGTCGCTCTCCCTGTAAACGTTACCCGTCGGGACCCTGGACCACTTCCACGGTCGTCCCCTTCTGTCGGTTACTGTCTCGTTGTCATCCTCAACACGTTCCTGGACCCACCAGGTGCCTCGTCCTACCCCTTTACTGACGTCCGTGTCATAGTCTCTTACAAACATCGGATCCAGACGTACTTAGAGACTAATTGTCCCCCGAATCTTTGAACCCCGATTTAACCCTCGATTACCCTTTAAGACAGTACCACAATGTCAGTCACGGTCTTTAGAAACTGTGACGGGAACCAAGATAATTCTGTTTACTACTTTGTGGTAATATATAAATATCCGTAGTTTTATTACGATAACCGAATGGATCACTACGCCAAACTATGTCACAATATCTTATTTTTACATAAATTTAATTTTTTTCTTTGAACCCCGATCTCCTCTAGAATTTTGAGTACTCGACCGTCGGGACCGTATGTCTGATGGAAAGAGAGACACGTGTGCACCGACTAACCAATATCCTAAGAAAGGACGATCATGGTACGTCGGTAAGTCTTAACTAATCTTGACCAGTAGGGACTTGAAACGGTAGGGGTTAGATTAGAACTGAGACGAAGTGCCATACTTTTTACTCTGGACTTCACTGAAGTAAAACATTCACAAAATTCACTGGAAGTGTTACCAGAGGACTGAGACGGATGATATTTGGTGTAGGACCTCTGAAGGTCTATACACATCAAGAACCAAAGTAGTTCCGATCGAAGTTTACCCAGTGTTATTGAGGAGGTCTTAGGTCTTTTCGTTAGGTTTTGTTTACGTCCGTCTTTTTCACTACAAACAAGGTTTCTTAGTGGAAACTTATTACTCTTGACGTTCTTATATCCAACTTTCCCCCACCCTACCAGTTGTCCCGGTACTCCAACGTCCAGTTACCCTTTGGAAGAGGTGCCCGCGACTCGGTCCATTCTACCACTATAGCTGATCCTGTTACAACAAGGGTAGCTCCACAACGACCCCGATAGTATTGTTTCATGGTCCGACCCACCGACATCATTGTCTTTAACTAGAGAGTGCCAAGATCTCCAAGCTTCAGACTTTACCTTCACAGGCGTCTAAACTAACGAGGACTCAGGAGAGAGGAACCATACGTCTTCCGGTGGAAGAACACAGGAGTATCTTGGAAATAAAGTCCCGGACTTGTAGGGACCCCAGAGAATGTCGGATAATTTTTCTGTAGTGAAACGGATGTTTCCAGACATCTCACTCTCGACCTGGTATTTCTTCCGACTCACGGTTTCTTGACTACGAAAGCTTGACACCACGACCTCTTCTGAAAACTCTCAGGGAACCTGTCGTTCCTCTAGGTTGGTCAGTTAACATTTGCTTTAGTTGAACTTATAAGTAGTCCTTCTTGACTGTGACTTTTACTTCGGGGTTATGACACCAGTGGACTACACTTCTCACTTCAGTAACGTTTCTGGGACTATGACCCTTTGACTACCGTCCTCCTCCTCTCCCGCTAACTCCTACTCTAACAACCTACCGTAGTAGCTGAGTCACCTACACCAAGACTCGTTTGAGCCCCTCTATCACTTCCTGTCCCTTCCGACGACACGCGAGTCAGCGAAGTCAGTGCAGACTGAGGCACTAAGATTCCAGACATCGGACGGTCCGAGGAGACAGGTGCCCTAAGAGGTGCGTTCTTATGACCTCACCGAACGGCACGGGAGACGGTCCCCTAGAAGGGTCGGGTCCCTGACTTGGGAGCTGAGTACAGAGGACGTAACCGTTCGTCCAAGAAATGGTGATCACGGTGGACCCTTGGGAGTATTCCCGATGGTCCAGTTTAAACCTCAGTTTGGACCCAAGAGTCATGGATAAACTTTCCTTTCCGTTGGGTCTCAAGGTAAACGGGTATCTCTGTCATCGTAGAGATCTTCAGAACAACATGTCACGAAAGAAAGATTTTATTACGTAAGGAACCGCCGTAATAGGTAAGGGACACTGTAATAGGTAGAAGAGAGACTGGTCGAGGAGGTAGGGAGGGATCCCAGAACCGTGTCAGGTGTTTGTTACCTTTAGTCCCAAGAGAAACCGTCCTTTAGAGAGACCCCTCCCCCCTGTCGGTTCCTCCCTTCCTTCCGTCCCTTGGGAACCTTCAGTACCAAAGACGGTCTGGTCCCTCGGTTCGGCTTTCCTTCAACAGGTCAGGACCTCTTTCGGACCGTCCACTGGTCACGTTGGTCGAAAGGGAAGAGAGGACCTCGGGTCTTGGGTCCCTGTACACGTTCCGTGCAGACCCGAAACCACATTTTTATTTAGGCCCCGACAGTTCGGGGTCGTATAATTACTGTTAATTACTAAACGAGATTAGGAGGGGTGAGAGACACCCGTAGACACTGTGCGAACCCCGACCTGTGGGGAGGGACGAGGGAGGCGGAGGACACTTAAGGTAGGTATACGAGTCGACGAGTCCTTACGTCCAGACGTCCAGACCCTCCCTTTGACTTACCCTTCTCTACAGACGATGTTTTACGTACGAGTTCCGATTACCCTCTCTCGTCGGGTGTTCGGTACCCTACCCCTTCCCTGATCCCCACCCGCAGGGAACGTGGGAGAGAAGGGACCCTGGGAGTCTCGAACCCTTTGATCGTAAAGGAGTGCTCTGGGGACCCTATTCTTTTGCCGAGGGTTGTATGTGAGAGCCTTAGTCTAAAACCGTAAAGCCCACGAGGGCGGAGAGACAGGTCTAGGGTGAGTTTCCCGTCGGGGTAAAGTGGGAGTGACCGGCGGACGGGGACGAGTCCTGGGGTCCGTGATGTCTTTCTGCGGTCGACGAGGGCCTTGCTGCGGTCGGAGGATTGAGGAGGAGACCCGACTCACGCAGAGCCTATGACACTCGGGGCGAAGACGTAGGAGCGTCGCGGGTACGAGGGGTGACTTGTGCGAAGGACCGGACACAGGACAGTAGGACAAAGGGGTGGACCTGACGTAGGACCCTCCCGTCCCTGGTGTAGAGTGTAAGGGCCGACCAGGGTTAACGGACCGTGTCACGGTCCACACGGTTCCACGCATTATGTGTAACCTACAGACGGGTCGGTCGACCGGTGCTGTATCCCCCTCACTACCTTTTCATGGAGTGTACACGGGACACGGTCCCGTGTGAATCACGGGACACAAGTGGGAAGAACAAGAACGGGTAGTTGCCGAAGTAAGTTAGGAGAGTGGAGGGATGCGGAGTCCATGATAATAATGAGGGTAATGACTCTTCTTCTTGTAATTCAAGGACGTCGATTCTAGTGCACAAGGTTCAGGGTGTCAGACATCCACGGTGTCCGTTCTCGGTAGGGTCCGACACACGTGGGCCGAGGTAGTTCCAGTGAGTCGCCATCCAAGGTCGGAACGGTTTGGGGTTGGGAGTTCCAGTAACGGACGAGGGGTCGGGGCGGGACTGGGGTTAAAACAAAAGTGTCGGTGGTGGGGGTCCTTGACCTGAAGACAATTTCTATGGGTAAACTGTCTACTCCTTTGCCTTCAAATCCTTTTGGTTCGTTCAAAGAGTCAGTGTCTCGTCTCGAGTCCAAAGTCTCTGTGTAAACACCTACTGTTACTGAGTGTGCAAAGACTACCCGGCTATGAACTTTCTACCCTCGCCTTCCAACTTCTTTCGGATCGGTCCCCGTGGGTCTACAAATACCCTTGAACGGGACTCCAGGTCCGAGTGTGAACACCCAAGTCTCCGCCTCTCTCACAACGTCTTCGACCTCCATTGCACTACACGCAACGACTAGTGACCCGGTCCCAAAGA
Organism: Capra ibex; assembly: GCA_006410555.1. Classification (NCBI taxonomy): domain Eukaryota; kingdom Metazoa; phylum Chordata; class Mammalia; order Artiodactyla; family Bovidae; genus Capra; species Capra ibex. Next base: position 18,580,713 of record SJYO01014747.1, read on the forward strand.
GACGCTTATGTCATCCACGAACCCACCGAGGTTCGGGTTGGGTACGCAAATATTGGTCGAGTGTGACCTCTTCTCCCCGAGACGGTCGGAGACACGACATTACTCGTCCTCTATTTGAAACGGACCTATTGTGCGACGGTCGAGGTAAACCCTAATTTTGGTGTTACTTTTGATTTTGCTTTTTGACTTAGTTATTTCGGGGCTTTTGGTTCATGGAATTTCTGACAGGGGAGAAACTTTAGAGAGATTAACCCGTGAATAGATCCCACCCTTACACCCGAAGAGGGTCGGCGATGTCTTTGTGTATGTTACTCCTTTAACAACGAAAGAGTCAGGATATACTTGCCGATAATAAGGACGACCTCCCTGCAACCAAAGGTGTGACGTTCAGAAACCACCGTTTCTTTTAGTGAGAGGGGTCGACCGGAACCATTTTTCTTAGTCCAACGACGGTGTCTAAGTTTAAATTGGTGGTTTACGGAGGAAAAGTTTCAGGTCGGAGAACGTGTCCGTCAGGACATGCACGAATCGACGAACCAGCACAGGCTGAGAAACGCTGGGGTACATGACATCGGGTGGTTCTAGGAGACAGGCACCCTAAAGGGTCCGTTCTTATGACCTCACCCAGTGGTACGGGAGGAGGTCCCCTAGAAAACTGGGTGTCTAGTCTGGGTGCAGAGAACGTAACCGTCCATCCAAGAAATGGTAATCACGGGGGACCCTTCCGGTGTCAGGACACTACACTGCGCTTGGGAGGTCAAGATAGTCCGGAGACGACGGTAAAGCTCGTAGCTCCGTCGGTCCTCCCAAAGGGACGAGTGGAGGCACGAAAGTGGACCGAGTCGCGACGACGAAGCAAAGGGAGGGTCGGAGAGGTAGGTGGAAGGAGAGTAGAGGGATGCGGACCCCCATCGAAGGTACCCTTGGGTGCGACTCGCCGTGGAAAATTAGGGGGGTTCTGTGTCTTAGTGCCCGAAAAGTAGGGTCTTCGTCGGACAGCGAGAGTCCGACTCCACCGAGGAAATGTTCTTTATTGTGCTAGGTGGAAAGGGGAGATTCGTTCGTCGTGTAAGGAACTCAAAAAGTATATTTATTTCCTACCGCCACACACTGTTCGGAGGTGAGAGAAATAGGTAAGTGTATGGGTTCTCGGTCCGTACCGGTTCGTTCGTGTCTTGCCTGTACTTCGTTTAGGATGTAATCCCGGAACTTACTGATTAGGGGGAGGGGTAAAGGGGGTGGGGAGTGGGGCTAATGGTCGGTGTATGTGTGTCGGGACAGGCAACGGACCCAGTCGTGTAAACAGGTCCGAGGAGAGGTCTGGCGACGTTGTCGGAGGTTAGTGTAGGGTATGGTAAGGAGCGAGGGGTGACCAGGTCGGGTCTAACCAATACGGTCACGGAACGAGATTTGGGAGGTCACCGAGAGGTACCGGGGGTCTTATTTCCACCACGGGAATCGGTCCGTACGTTCTGGAAAGACTTAGACCGGGGTCGTTTAGAAAGGTCGACCTAGAAAGAGTCGTGCGGGTGGGAGACCGGTTGACCAGATGAGAGGTGAAGGAGACGTGTGTGGGTGGGAGGAGATAGGACACTCAGACGAGTATATCTACTGTTGAGTCCTACAGGGGGCGGAGGTAGAGATGGACAGTTTAAGGTGAAATAGGTGTTTCGGGTCGAGTCCACAGTGGAGGGGGTGTTTTGACGGGTGTGAATCATGGACCTTTTTCGCTCTGCAAAAGAGAACTAGTTAGACTACGTCAGAAACGTGACGTTGACTAAACTGAGTCGGTACTGATACGAATTTTAAGGGCTTAGGACCAAATAGGATTAACGGTAGGGCAGTGACTTAGAGTGTGATACCAACTTCCACCTGGTCCCCTACTCCAACCTTCTAGTCCACGTCTACAGACCAAACATGTAAAGAATCAACCTTTTATCGACTCTCATATTTGCAAACCAAAGAGCCACGGAGCTTTACAAAGTGGTGACTTTGATCACGTGACTTTAGAGGACAAGAGACGGACGGGGTATTATGCGGAAGGTACACGACCAATTTATTCGACACATAGGGGGAGAGGAACTAAGGTAGACTCTATGGGTCCGACTGAGGGTGGTACGGAGAGGGGTACGGGAGACCTAGGGAGGACGGGAGAGTCGGGAAGGGGTGGAGATTCCCCTGTTGTTTCCCTCCCTAGTATTCCTCGGATACCGTCGGGAGGGTGCCCGTCCTGAGTCCCGACCTGTCGAACGACCTCCCGGGTGAGACTAGGAACGGAGACAAGACCAGTCGAACAACGGAACTGGGACTCTGGATGGGAAAAGGCAGAGACTCTACATAGATATCAGAGACAAGGGGTGTAGGAGGTGCCAAACCGAAGGGACATGGACCTCTGATCTCAGGGTTGGGACTTGGAGTCAGTGTCCTGTTCTTGAGACGGTAGTCACTGGGTCGGAGGGACTACGGGGGACTGATTCAGTGACGGGTTACGGATGGGGGTCCGACGAATAAATGTCCATGTAGTGGAAAAGACGGTTTAGACATCACCGTCTGTCTGATCTAAGAAGGGTTTGGGTAGGGGGAAAGGAGGACCGTATATGGATCTGAAGTAAGACCCCTGATACCGTGTGGGTTTACTGACGTAAGACTGGTCTCTTTACACCCTCTTTCACTACTTGAAGAGGTTCGGGTCGTGTATTTTGAAGAAGGAGTTAGAGAGGGAGAGAGGGAGAGGGACTTACTAATGTTTACTCCTACCCCGAGGTCTGACGTGACAGGTTATACCATCGTCGATCGGTGTACATCTATAAGTGTAAATTTAATGAATTTTACTTTCTTTTAGATTTTAAGGCAAAAAGTCACCGTCACTGGTGTATAGTTCATGAGGTAGTAGTTTGACGTCTATGTCTTGTACAAGTAGTCACGTATTTCGGGAGTCTACCACGACGAGATATCTGGGGGACAACTCGTCTCAGACTGCGGACTTGGTCCCGGGTCTTGTCTTAGTAGAGGAGGAGGGGTGTACCAGAAATGTCCTCGACTACACTTACACTTACTTGTTCTTTGCTGGAGACTGACCCACTCGACGACTCCAAACTCCAACTGACGCTCTCGTCAATCACTCGGATTGCGGTCGGGGAGTGAACGGATCTCGAGGTCTGTCTCGGGTCGGAGAGAGGGACAGGAGACACGAAGGGAGGGATAAGGGTCTACCCCCACCCGTCCCTCGTCCCGTTCACCAGCCCTGAAGTCGAAGAGGAGAACATGGAAGGAGTGAGGACGAACCCGGACACCGAGAGACGTAGGGACGGGATTGGAGACGTAAAGGGTTTATTTGGGAAAAGTGGTAAAAACGGTTTGGGTACCCGTTGGAGTTAATAGTAAATGAAGTAGAGCAAGGAACTTACCTGAGGAAAAATTAAATTTACTTACGTAACTTATTCCTGTGAAATACACCGAAGAACCCGAAGGGATCACAGAGTCACCATTTCTTAGGTGGACGTCACGTCCTCGGGGACCTCTGCACGTAAGTTAGGGATCTAGTCTTGCGAGGGGACCTCCACCCGTCCCGGTGGGTGGGTGAGGTCATGAGAACGGACCTCTTAGGGGTACTAGTCTCCTCGGACCTCGTGATGTCAGGTACCCCAGCGTTCCGTCCTCCCTTAGGGGAGAAGGAACTCCCTCCCAGTCGGAAAAACAAGACAAGTACGGAAGCTGACTAGCCTACCCCGGGTGGGTGTCTTCCCTCCCGTCAGACGGAAGACCTCAGATAACAAAGTTTACAATTAGAGTAGATCCTTGCGAGTCTTACAGACCCGGGGGACGACACCGGGTCACTTCGACTGTGTATTTTAGTCGGTAGTGTAAACGGTTTGTGTCTTCTTTTTATGTTAATCTTGAAGTGTTAAAATAGTTTCTGGTCGACCTAGATATCAGGGAGGATTCGAGACTCGGACTCTGAACGATAAAAAGGAAGATTTTCCCTCTAATCGTTCACAATTTTCACGTACCTACGGTGTGACTCTGAAAGTGGAATTTTATTAGTATGTCTAGCATACATACTAAAATGTATACTATTAGCATACATATACTCATAGAAAGGGTGACACACTAGATCGAGAAGTACAAGAGGGTATTCAGTAGGGGTCACGGTTGGTCACTTTAGGTGTGGGTGGGTCCCCGGAAAGAGGGTCCGTTACCTGGAGACTTCCGGTTCTAGTGTAGGTCTGCTGTCAGCGTAGCGGACGTCACGGACAATATAACCTCAGTGAATTATTTGTCTTCTACCCTCTATCGTACCGGTCCTCGAAAGAGACTGGATCAACCGCCAAAGACAGTCTTCGTCGTGTAGTACTGTCTCCTCGGCTTCGGCCTTACCACTTGGCGTGATTGCCAAGGTCGATGGTTTTTCGAGGATACCGTGAAACCCCGTCCCGAGACAGATGTGCTTACTTTTGTGCGCTATCGGGGTCCGGTGTACTTCTGTAAGAGTCCGAGGTTTGGGACAGGGTGTAGTAGGTTTTGTTGTCATATAAAAGTGTCTCTGCTGTGACTTGTAAAGATAGATTTGTGTTTAAGTTCGACGTATATATGTTTTGTCACATATTTCTCTCTTCCTTCTTCACCCGCTCTTTCTCCTCGTCCCCCCTATTCCGTTCCTTCTTTACCTTTTACTCTTTAGACTAAACCTTTACCTTTAGACTTTAGACTAACACCGGGAGGGGCCGTACTTTAAGAAGCCACTAAGAGGGAAGTACTATTCCTGTTTGGGTTCGAGGAAAAATATACGTGTCTTGAAACCCAGTAAATATAGATTTAGATCGGGGGAGTCTGGTTGGTCACAGACGTCAGGGGACCGGGGTGGGGTGGGGATCTTCTCGTCTCTTTCCGGTAGGAATCCCTGTGAGTATCTGGTGGGTTCCCGTAGAAATCAACTGTCCCGGAAGTAAAACGGTCTCTTAAAGACCCGACTCTCTTAAGAGTTTCTGTCTATGTCTCTAGACTCTTAATAAAAGTTTAAAGTTTTTTTTATTATTATTACCCATAGTATATAAAAAAAGGACGTTGTTTTGGATGATTTAGTGGACGCCAGGATATCGCCCCACGACCCGAATGGAGTACACATGTAAAGTGAAAGGACGGACAGAGGGGCTTCCTCATACTCGAGGACCGTTGACTCTTGGTATATAAACGGACTAAAGCACAAAAATTTTTTTCAATAGGAGTCACGGACGGTGTTTTAGCAATTTTCTACAGACTCTTATTCGGTCACTTAATCACTTAGTTTGTTTATTTCCACTATCATATGATAAAATTAATGCATGAAACACAGAAACTCGTTAGTTTTTACACTGCCGTTTAGGTAATCGTCATTTACATCTAATACACCTTCCTTTTGTAGTGAGTTTTATTCACCCCTTTTTTTCTATTACTTTTCCCACGGTCCGTTGGCTCTCCATCCCTCGGAAGCTGTCATGTGTGCGTGTAGACAGGGGTGTGTGTTTCGGGTTCTTTGGACTTGGGGAGTCCCTTCGTCTCGGGGTCCCTGTGTCGGACGAAGATTCGGTGGTTGAGCATTCCGTCTTATAGAGTTTCCCTCCAGACCTCTGGTGGTCATAGCCCTAGTTACCCTTTGACTGGTTTTACGTCTCAGGATCCAGGAACGGGGTCTGGGCCTCTCAGACTTACAGACTCTGTTCCTGGACCTGAGATGTCGGATTCTTCAAGAACCTCAGTAACAATTCGTGTGAGCTCAAACTTTTGGTGACGGGGTTCCTACAGGCCCGTTTAGGGTAAGGCCGGTGAACGGCGGACCTCGTCACTACCCGAGCCTCTCCGACAGAATAGGGACATGAAGTCGACACTCGTACGTGGGACGTGGACCCTGAGTATTTGTGACGTGACCTCTCTTCTACATCACTCTTGACCCGTATTTAATACGAGGAGACGGGGAGAGGGGTGTGGGGGTGGGTGGCGGAGGAGGATTCTTTCCGGGGCCGGGGCCGCTGCCGAGTGGCCATAAAGTTATTTGAGGTTGACCGGGAAATAGTCTGACAAGTCAGTTAATCTTGAAGTAGTGCTTAGTTAAACAATCCGGGTCGACTCTACATTGATACCTAGTCCGGTTACCGTTGACTAATAGGGTGATTACCTTATAAAGTAACTAATTAACTCATAAATTTAGAAAGTCTCGCACCGGTATGAGCGACGGTAACAGCGGCCTACTTCGTCTCATACTCCTCGCTGAACCAGTCTCCTCTTTACCTACCAAGGGAGGAGTAAGTAGCCGAGCGTCGTTTCATTGTCCAGACCGGACCCAAGAGTGTTTTGTTCTCGTAACGTTCCAGAAGTTGTGTTCCGTCATTCTAGGGTTCTCAACTCTCCTGGTTACACCCTTTCTACCTAAATTTAAGAGGTGAAAGAACGTACCAATATATGGATCACCGAGTTTCTCGATAGGTACGTGTCGAGTGTGAGGGTCTAGCGGATCTCTGATCAATTTTGTGTCTAGAGACCCAGTTGGGGTCAGAGTAAGTCGTCCTGACTCCACCTTGTCTCTTATACGTAAAGATTATTCTGGTGGGGGTCACTTCAACTCTGTTGTGTGTCTTATCGTGAATAGATGTTAAAGATTTGTATGTGAAATTGTTCACCCTCTCTCCCCCTGTTTGTAACGGATTATGGACACACTCACTACGATGTCAGACTGTAAAATTCTGTGTGTAATAGTTACGGTTCCGTTATAACCGTTGTTTACATTGTGTTGCGTCTACTGTGGTCACTTTTCCACCTACGTGCATATAGAGTGACCCTGCGAATTAAATCTCGCCTCCGAAACAAACCCCGAGTATAGGACTAAGGTCAAGAAGAATCGACGTATTGAGACTTATTTCTTTCTTGAAGGGAAGAAGTCCGGACCCAGAGGGACATGACTCCGGAGGACAAGGAGGGGGTGTGTATCCGGACACCTTTCGTTCGAGTATTCCATGAATTACGCTACGAACCGTATATCATTTTTGTGTTCTCTGCCTTCGATAATGATAATAATGGGACTATGGGTTACGGATTTTTCCAGAGTCTTCAGTCCAAGGGAAACCCCTATTCTCCCTACACTAACGAAAAACGGCTCTTCGTCTACACAGACGAACTCCCTTCTCGACCCTTCTCGGTTCTATTCGGTTCTTCTCGGAGAACGAGGGACGTAGAAGAGACCACCGGTATGACCCAGAAATGGTGTACCGACATTTCAAAGACTGTATACCTGAAAGATCCCTGAAACTCCCCCCCCTCCCCGCCCCCCATTGGTTTAAAGGGGTTCATCGACCTTCTGACACTTCCGTTTCCTTTTTTTCTTTTCTTTAACCGGGACGACATTCAATACGTGAAAAAAACCAACAATTCCCTAGAGTAAATTAGAAATGATTTTGGTCTCTTCCGACCATATTATAGGGGTAAAAAGTCTGTCTCTTTGACTCTGGGCCTCCTCCTTTCTCTAATCTAGATCTGTTAGTCGACCACCCGACCTTGACCTCGGGTCCAAACGAATCGAGATTCCAGGGACGTGAACCGAGAGATGGTGTGACACAGGGTCAAGGCCCACAGAAACGTCCATATCCACACTCAAACACCCACCACGATGGTAGTATTCTGTGTCCTAACGTACCTCCACATAGATGTAAGGTGTGTCCGTCTACGTCCGGTAGGCATACGTCTCGTGTGCCCTCAGTCAATAAGGTCAGTGAGCCTCAAGTCGAATAGGGGGACTCCTGAAGAATTGTGGTCCCCGACGAGAAGGGGACTGTTTATACCTAACGAAGTAACCAGGAATTTAAAAGCAAACTCACTGGATGTTTCGTGTCTCTTACTGTCGTGAAGAACTTAATAAAAACAGACATTTGGTGAAGTTACCTCCTTTTCTGGGGTAGTCGATGGATAGCACACCAAGGAGTTTTGCTCTTAGCAACGGTCTTAATTACCGTTCTGGTCGTTCCGAGAACTACCTTGTGGTTCCTCGTCACAGACTAAAAGTCTTTTATGGTCTCCACTGACTAAGTAGGCACGGTCTCGTTTAACCTGGGTGACAGTCGAACATTTTTAATTAAGATTTTCTCTACGTGGGTAGTTTTAGACTCCTGGAGAATACGCCTACAGACTCTTGAGAGTTCGAGACTATAGCAGAAAGAGAGTCACTGAACTCGGGTTCAGAACCTTCTATTATTCTTAGGGTTTCGTCATTCTATGAAACTATTTACAGATGGGAGCCGGGGTCGAAGGTACTTGTGTGAAGGTGCACAGGTAAAAAAGTCGACGAGACCCTCGGGTACTTTACCTAGGCACATAATAAATCGCAGTGTATCCACTGTGATACCTCTTCCGTTACCGTGGGGTGAGGTCACGAGAACGGACCGTTTAGGGTACCTGTCTCCTCGGACCATCCGACGTCAGGTCGGGCACCCCAGCGATCCTCAGCCTGTGAAGTGAAAGTGAAAAGGCTAAGTAAGTAACCTCTTCCTTTACCGTTGGGTGAGGTCACAAGAAAGGACCTCTTAGGGTCCCTGCCCTCTCGGACCACCCGACGGCAGAGACCCCAGAGTGTCTCAGCCTGTGCTGACTTCGTTGAATCGTCGTCGTCGTCGTCGTCAAATGTGATTCGTCGAAGGGTCTACCGAGTCGTCAGTTCTTAGACGGACGTCTACACCCTCTGCACCAAAGTCAGGGACTCACACCTTCTATGTGACCTCTTCCTCTACCGTTGGGTGAGGTCATAAGAACGGACCCTTTAAGGTACCTGTCTCCTCGGACCACCCGATGTCGGGTACCCCAGTGTTTCTCAGTCTGTGTTGAGTCGCTGACTTGTTATTGTCCAATGTAATTTGACCGGTAGGTCCGTCCGAACTGGGTTCCGTCTGGAAAGGTGATTGATCGACCATCGGAATCTTTTAGTGGATAAGGATAAACCCGGAATCGTGGGAGTCAAGATCCGAAGGGTCCATCACGATTACCATTTCTTGGGTGGACGATTAAGACCTCTGTATTCTCTACGTCCAAACTCGGGAGGTAGTCCCTCTAGCGGACCTCCTCCCGTACTGTTGGGTGAGGTTATGAGAACAGACCTCTTAGGGTACCTGTCTCTTCGGACCACCCGATGTCAGGTATCCCAACGTGTCTCAGCCTGTGTTGATTTCTCTGAATCGTGTGTACGTGAGTAGGAGTCAAGATTACAGGACACTAAAGTTTTTTACAAGAGGTAGACCGTCCACCCTAAAATTCCCAGGAGCGAAACGTCCCTCTCGAGGACAAGATCTGCTCCTACGAAGGAGTTTCCCATTAAACTCGGACTCGCCTGTTTCATACTGTATCTGTTGAAAAAGTATCGGTCGAACTACCTCCCGTCCCTGTCGTACTTTTTAAGTTTTTCATTTCTAGTCTTAAACGGTTACCAGAGTCTGGTGTGGGGTCGATTCGGAAAAGTCTGAAGGAGGTACAGGACACACCCAAGACTTGGGACGGTTGACGTCCGAGTAGAGCCGGTCAGGAACTCGGTTCTTCTCGGTCGGTGTGTCGGATAATCTAGAGACGACGTGACACTCTTCCCGAAAATCTCCACCAGATCCTGAACTTACAGTAGAAGGTCCACCCGTACCCCAGTCTCATTGAGAGATTTACGAAAGTTCTCCCATTACGACATGTGAGAGACGGGTCGTGTGACCCTTACTGGAACACGGGGTTACAGACCAAGATCTTGAGTGAGGTCCAGAAAGTTTTTCTCCCCAGATCGGACTGAGAGATTGGATAAAGGATGGTGAGGGACTGAGTGGTGTTTTTCCATATGTCTACAGGGGAGGGAGAAATTGGAGGAAGGTTGCGGGGTGGGGTAGGGTGGGGAGATCCAGTGGTGTCTTGTGATCCAACTCGAGGGACACAATGTGTCGTTGAACAGCAATCGGTAGACAAAATGTGTACTACTACATATACAAAGTCTCGATGAGAGAGTTACACACGGGGGAAGGGGAAGGGGACGACACAGGTGTTCAGAGAAGAGAGACGGACGGAAGGGTGACGACGGGACTTTATCCACGTAGTCATGGTAAAAAGATCTAAGGTATCACTTTGACAACCAGGGAGTCAACACGGACTGAGAACCGTTGGGGTACCTGACCTCGGGAGGTCCGAGCAGACAGGTGTCCTAAGAGGTCGATTCTTCTGACCTCACCCATCGATTAGGGAAGGGGTCCCCTAGAAGGGTTAGATCCCTAGTTTGGACCTAGAGGTCGCAACGTCCGTCTAAGAAATGGTAGACTCGGTGGTCCTTTCGGGTATATACACACAATTATATACTATAAACAAGAAGAGAAAGACAGAATGAAGTGAGACATATTGTCCAAGATCCAAGTAGGCGAGTGGAGTGACCTCGACTGAGTTTCAGTAAGGTCCGTATATCGAATTGGTGGGTCGTCCGACTTTACCGTCCGAATGTCTTACTACGGACAACGTTAACCCCAAATTCCTTACTACTTGTAGCCCCGAAAACACGACGTGTTAAGGTCCCCGACAGTAGGTGTGTCCCATGTTACTGTTCTCGTGGCTCTTCCACGGGTACAACGACTTCTCTCAGAGTCTTCTTCTGGAACCAGGGGTCTTGTTAGTCTTGGAAGTTAGGACGGGGTCAAGACTCAAGACCCAAACTAAGGACCCAGCCCTTCTAGAGGACCTCCTCCTTTACCGTTGGGTGAGGTCATAAGAACGGACCTCTTAAGGTGCCTGTCTCTTCGGACCGCCCGATGTCAGATACCCCAGTGTTTCTCCACCTGTGATGACTCGCTGATTGGGGCTCGGGTTACCTAGTTTGGAGTACTTATTAGAGACTACTCAGTCTTCTTTGTCAGTGACGTAAGAAGAAGGAGTGAGGTCGGGAGACAGAAACCAGGACAATCCTGTGTCCAGTATTATTCTCTCGGGATCTTTGTCGTCTTGTCTATTTACGTCTAGTAACCCTGTTTTGACTCCTACACCGGAGAGGTCATTCTAGAGAAGCGGTAGTGACTCCGGAGACAACCGTTTACTGTTGGGGAGGAGTATAGTTGCAGACAAGTACGATTCAGTGAAGTCAGCACAGACTGAGACACACTGAGATTTCTGACATCGGACGGTCCGAGGAGACAGTTACCCTAAGATGTCCGTTCTTATGACCTCACCCAACGGTACTGGAGGAGGTCCTATAGAAGGGTTGGGTCCCTAGCTTAGGTACAAGGAATACAGAGGACATAACCGTCCACCCAAGAAATGGTAACCATGGTCGACCCTTCAGTCCCTTTTTTTTTTTCTTCCTCTTACTTTTCGAACGACCAGAGAACCTCTTAGACAAAACACGGTACGTAATTTTCCTACAATAGAATACATATCACTACATTGATCATTTTTACTTGGTTAGGAATTATGTCTCAGATTATGGTTGGTTGGAGAAGTACCAAAGGGGGACGTTTTCACTATCTCTCCCAAGGGAAGGAAAAGGTAAATTCTACACCGTCAACGACCCTGAACAGACCACCAGGTCACCAATTCTTAAGTGGCACGTTACGTCCCTTGAGTCCAAACTAGGGATCAGTCCCTTGATTCTAGGGTGTTCGGGTGCTCGGTGTACTGTTCGGGTGCACTGAACTTCTACAGTGCGTGGTCTTGATCCTGGACTGTGTCGGTTTACTTCATTCATTTATTTATTAAAAAATTAAATTTTTTTCTTTTCTTTCCTTGTTTTCTCTTTTTTTTTAGAAAATTTTCTATACACCTCCACTCAACCCTTTTCGTCACACGCCAGGACTCACTACTCTACCCCCACTCCCGTCTGCCACACATACATACACACTGAGATGTCTCTTGGTTCGTGTGTGTAGAGCCTCGGCCCGTATCACCGCAAGGGTCGGAAGGTTCGCGTCAGTGGTCTTACGGTACCAAAGGGTTCCGTCGCCGTCTAGGTTGACTCCAGTCTCGCTTTTCCTGTCGGGAAGAGTGTGGGCGTCTAGAACGGAACCAAGAGAGTCCAATGGTCGGGTTAGGGTCGTTAGGTGGACGATGGGACTCCCATACAGATGTACGCCAACAGTGTCGGAAGCCGATGTAACCGAGTCCCACAGGTACTAAGAGTCTTGAAGTGCGTCACCCATAACGAGGGAGGTAAGAGGTCTTCTCTATAGTTCACTGGGGGAGTTCCAGTGTCTCGATTATTTACCGATTTGAGTCTAACCTGCAGACTGGAAACTCTGAATTTTCAAGAAGGCACCCTATTCTCAGGGTACAAGGAATCCTTCCCCTACCTCCGAGAACCCCGAGGACACCGATTACCTTCTGTCGACAGAACGGGTGTATGTAAACCATGTAAAGACATCGCACTCTTCGAGAGAAGAGGGTATCGTTGGTGAACCCCAAAAGCCGACGATTGGGACAGGAGGTCCTGTTATCGTCAGACCCGATCAGTCCGGGTACATTGGTGTGAAGTGAGGTTGGAGAAACACAATTATTTGGGGCCTAGGGTGAAGAAAGAAGGATCACAGAGTAAATAAAAAGGTTTCTTGTGTTACTCGTGTTAACTAAAATTTTATTTTCGGAGACCGAATACGTATGTCTGTAAGAAGGCTTTCCAATTTTTACTACTCTTCCGTAATAAACAGTAATAGGCATGAAACATTTGAACGGTAACTTCGTGGTGTTCCGACCCCACCGGAAGGACGTGTCTAGGCCACACCCACCGACGACGTCCACCTGTCACTCATACCGTCACGGACCCACAGGAACCGAGTCCCACCTATGGGTGGTGTTTCCTGTTTCTGAGGTATTCAGTCGTCTCGGCCTTCCTTCTTCGGAAGACGTGATACACCATGTCGAGGAGGGGAACGATCTGTCCTTTTCACTTCCATTAAGATCGGTCTCTCCCCTCCATTGGAGTCCTTAAACATACAGTGACACTCGTTTCTCGATGTACTTTCAGATGTCTTTTAAGTCAGTTCTTTCCCTTGAACCGGAAGCGGAACACACACACTTACGATTCAGCGAACTCAGTACAGACTGAGACGTTGGGGTACCTGGTATCGGGTGGTCCGAGGAGACAGGTACCCTAAGCTCACCCAGCGGTACCGGTGGAGGTCCCCTAGAAGGATTGGGTCCCTAGTTTAGACGTGGAGAATATAGAGGACGTAACCGTCCGTCTAAGTGGTGGTAATCGCGGTGCACCTTTTAGGGTACCTATCTCCTCGGACCACCCGACGTCAGGTACCCCAGCGACTCCCAGTCTGTACTGACTCACTGAAGTGAAAGTGAAAAGTGAAAGTACGTACCCTCTCCCTTTACCGTTGGGTGAGGTTACAAGAACGGACCTCTTAGGGTCCCTGCCTCCTCGGACCACCCGACGGCAGACACCCCAGCGTATCTCAGCCTGTGCTGACTTCGCTGAATCGTCGTCGTCGTCGCGGTGGACCCTTCGGGGAAGGGGAACCCTGCTTCGTTTATAAAAGACACAGTTTTCCGAGGTGACCCCTGAAGGGACCACCGTGTCACCCATTCTTAGGCGGACGGTTCAGTCCCCTGTACCCAAATTAGAGACTAGACCCTTCTAGAGTGCACCCCGTCCCGTTGATTTCGACACGTGGCGTTGATGACTCCGGACTCGAGATCTCGGGCACGAGATCTGCCGTCGTTCTCTTCGGTGGCGTTACCTTTCGGGCACGTGTCGTTGATCTTTTGTGGACGCACATCGTCGTCTCTGGGTCGCGTTGGTTTTTATTTTCTGTGTGTCTTCGATATAAAAATTTTTCCGAGGTCACCTGAGTTCGAACACTAAAGGAGAGATCACTTTCTCCACCACCTTTTTGAAGGACCCTCCTAAACTATTCAGTTGGGACCTTCTTAATGAGTGACAGTCAGTGACTCCACCCCCATGCTGACGTATCCCGTCTCTTTAATGCCCCCTTCTCCCCGTACTTCCGCCTGTCGGGATAAACCTCCCCGACTTCTCTCAACCTTTCTTCCCTACACTACTACAGGATTCAGGGTCTCCACCGTGTGACACAGGTTGAGTTAGGACTGGTGGCACGTCGACGCGCCTTCCGTCCTGTTCCGGTCCCTCGACGGGGTCTATGGTTACAGAACCCGGACTTTACACGTATTGCCACGTGTCTCAGGGTCCCCCTACTCTGTCTCCCAAGTCCTCCTCCTGTGGGTTAATGTGATGTCCACCCTTCGAAGAAGAGACCGTGCGGACAGAGAGAGACGAGACTCGAGGGAGTGTCCAAACATGACTACTTCCGAGTGACGTCAGAAGAAACATAACCGAATCAAAGGGACGACCGAGTCTACCATTCCTCGACCGGACGTTACGTCCTCTGGACCCCAACTAGAGACCCAACCCTTCTAGGGAACTCTTCCTTTGCCGTTGAGCGAGGTCATAAGAACGGACCCTTTATGGTACCTGTCTCCTCGGACCGTCCGATGTCAGGTACCCTGACGTCTCTCAGTCTGTACTGACTCCTTGATTGTCAACGTAACCGAGTTCAACCAAATCAAGCCAGAACAGAAAAGAAGGTGTCCTATTCGAGGAACCCTGAAGGGAGCACCAACTCACCAATTCTTAGGTGGAAGGTCACGTCTCCTACGTCCAAACTAGGGATCAGCCCTTTGATTCTAGGGTGTCCGGTTCCTCGTTGATTAATTCGGACGTGCGGTGTTGATCGTTGATTAATTCGGTGCGTGGTGTTACTTCTGAGGTGTACTGCGCAGCATCTAGGGGTCACGACTTTGATTCTTGGCTGTATCGGTCTATCTATTTATATATGTTGTCGGTGGTTTTTTTGGCTTTATCATAAAAAATTTTAGATTAATTTATTTTAAAAAAAATTTTTCTACTCGAGGAGTCTCCGTCTCAAGTTATAGATTAGTTATGAGTCACTGGATGTGCGAGTCGATGGTGGTCCCAGTCGTCCTCGTCGACCCCAAACGGAGTCTTTACCCCACCATCGCAAAGAACGGGACCCAAACTCACCCACTACAATACTTCTAAGTCGTCTGGAGATCGTCCCTCCAACCCTGCCCCGGTCTTTCCCAATTGACCTCCTGACCGAAAGGGTCCATTAAAAATGTGGTAACTTAAATGGTTTGAGGTCTTAGACCATGAGTTCGTAATTCTCGACTAGACAGTGAATCCTGTTGACTCAAGCCATCTACTTATATAGTTGACTTAAGAGTACATAATTAAATGTAACTTTTTGTGTATTTGTATTTCCGGTACGTCTGAGTTCACGGACCTAGACAGACTTATTTCGGGAGAGAGAACTAATTGTAGGAAGAGTAACCGTAAATTTATACGAGTTTAGAGAGAGAAGACTTTTCGTGTTTCTTTTGTTAGTTGTGGGGGTCTCAGTGGTAGAAGGAGGTCAAAGACGGACAGAGAGAGGAGGAGAAGTCTTCGTTTCAAGAGATATCTTAACAAGTACCAATAATAGAGTCAAAAAAAAGTGAAGGGTGAGTGAAGAGTTAGGTGAAGTTTATGTCGAAGATCGGTCGTCACTGGCAGTCCTATAAATCTATGTCTATATCGGACCTTTGGTTAGTGGAGGGGTATCTCAAGATCGTCTCAGGATCTCTAAGGGACGACCGACCTTTCAACTGAAACGATGACCTGGTACCCCTCCGGGTACCCTCTCGGTCCCTGTCTCGGTCACCCGACCCCACCATCGGTAAGTGGTCAACCATGAATTAGTAACGTTTTAAGATTGTTGGTCGTGCCGACACAGTAACCCATACCACTTACGGTCGGAACGAGGCAGTGAGGTGTACGTTTCGAAACGATTCCAGTAGTCACTGAAGGTCCAACGATTTAGATGACTCCGATTGAAAGTCGGGAGTAGAATAAGTTAGAAAGTTGACATAGGTTGTGAGAACTGGTAAGGAAAGAAGAACTTTGTATGGGAAGAGAAGAAGGGACTGAAGTAAGAAAGGACCCAAACAGATAGCAAGACTGTGGAGAGAAAGTTAGAAGATAAGGGCGAGTAAGGTAAGGTAGACCTACAAATTAAAACAATAGGGATTTGTGAGTTAGAACTGGATAGAGAAGAAAGTTAAGAAACGAAAGAAAGAACCGTTAATATGGGTACGGGTACAGAAGTCAAAGATAAATGTGTGGTTAATTCAGTGTAAAAATGTAGTGGTCGGATCTTGGAAGGAGACTAGTAATCGAGATTGATGGTGGACTCACAAAGTTTTCACGTACTCCTGTTTCATATATACCTTGTGTATACACTATTTCCTGTACACAGGTCTTATATGTAAGTCTTTGGAAGTTTCCAATTATCATTTTTCGTTTAGGTCAAACATTTACCTGTCTTTTAAACTTGTCTGTAAAATTCTATATGTCTACTGTTTGTTCGTGTACTTTTCTACAGGTTGTTGTAGTCAATGTTCCCTTTAAGTTTTATTTTAGTGATACGGGGATTTTAAAATTTTACACCTTTTGTGGGTCACAACCGTTCTTACACTTCTCCGATCTGGAGAGTGGGTAACGATCACCCTTCCGTTTTACCACTCCGGTGAAACCTTTTGTCAAACCGTAAAAGAGTGTATCAATTTGTCTGTGAATGGTAAACTGGGTCTTTAGAGTGAGATAACTAATAGTGCTAGTGAAACGGTTGTTTCCAGACACATCAGTTTCGATACCAAAAAGGTCATCGACACATACCTTCACTCTCAACCTGGTATTTCTTCCGACTCGCGACTTCTTGACTACGAAAGTTTAACACCACGACCTCTTCTGAGAACTCTCAGGGAACATGACGTTCCTCTGGGTTGGTCAATTAGGATTTCCTTTGACTGGGACTTATAAGTAACCTTCTTGACAGTGAATTCGATTTCGAGGTTACGAAACCGATGGACTACGTTTCTCGGTTGATTGACTTTTTCTGGGACTCCGATCTTTTCTAACTGCCGTTTTCCTCTTTCCCCGTCGTCTCCTACTCTACCGTAGTGACTGAGTTGCCTGTACTCAAAGTCGTTTGAGGTCCTCTATCACTTCCTGTCCCTTCGAACCACACGACGTCAGGTACCCCAACGTTTCTCAGTCTGTACTGAATCACTGACTTGTTGTTGTTGAATAAGTTCTCTTTATTTTTGTATTAACTGTTCCGGGTCACGTTCTACTTTTACGTCCCGAGGAGCTACTTTTTTTGACAATTCATGAAGTTCTGAACTGTCCTGTCGTAATTCGGTTCGTGTCCCGGGACGACTCGGAACACATTGATGTGTCCAGTGTACGGGTACTTCGTCGGGGCCCATCTTTACAAGATAAATAAAGAACACCAGCACCAATGGGTCACGATACACAAACAATTTCGGGTATCTTGGTACGTGATTTCTCCTACTCACAATGACATATTTAATTTGGAGTTATTTGGACTGTGTTTCCTTGACTCGGACAGTGATGTAGTCCGACTCAAAGTAGGATGTCTTTCTTTCTGGATATGAGAAGGTTGACGGGTCCTTACAGCTCCTTTGTGACTCTCTTACGCGGTCTGACCTTTCCTGGCTTTGCTGTACCGTAGGTTCACGATGTACTTAGGACCTACCCTACAACCCGGTCCTTCCTTTTCTGGATGAACTCTACCGACCACTGTAAACTTACCCCAACAACGATTCAGTACAGGATTCAGTGATTCAGTACAGGTTGAGAAACACTGGGGTATCTGACGTCGTACGGTCCGAGGAGACAGGAAGTGATAGAGGGCCTCCAACAAGTTTGAGTACAGGTGACTCAACCACTACGGTAGGTTGGTAGAGTAGGAACCAGCAGGGGAAGAGGAGGATGGAAGTTAGAAAGGGTCGTAGTCACAGAGAAGATTACTCAGTCGAGGTGCGATACCAAATAGAGGACAGTTCCCCGAACATCCTACCCCTACTTCTCACAGAAACGTCTCACAAATTTCCACTACCTTGTCTATGTTCATTTACGATTGGTATAAACCCCCTCAGACCCTCCTCCCCTCTACCCTTAAGAAACACGAGAAGGACGTTGAGAAGAAGTCCAAACTTTAATAAAATTTTATTTAATAAAAAATTCATGAAGTCTTAGTTGTCCAGGTGTTGGTTTGAGTACTAGAGAGGACTTGAGGGTAGGGACTTGAAACGACGAAATCCTTTACCGGGGTGGTCGTTAGTGTCACTTGATCTTAGATCTTCCGAGAGGGCTACGACAGAGAGGGGGATACTGGGCCGAAAGGTAGGTTCATAAAGAGAGAGGACGTATAAAGTGGAAATCGGTCTGACCGGCGACGGGTGAGGTCCTGACGTGTGTATTGACAGGGTGGAGACTTACGGTGAAGGATCCCCTTCGGGGCTAGGGGTCCGACCCGGTCCCGGACACGACACGTCGGAACCCCGTAGGACCGGGAAAGGGAGGGACCCGTAGAGTGCTCGTAGTAAGATGTAGTAGACGTGCTAAGAAGATGTCAAAGTGGTGTCCGACATAAAGGTACGTCCCGTCCTCACCCAGACTAAGACGGATGGTCACCGGGACCGTGACACGGAGTGTGGACCCCCCGGCGGCACTTATGAACTACTACTTGCATACCTCTTTACTTACTTGACGTAGAAAAACAGAGAGAACGAGGAAAAAAAAATTAACTTCCTATTAACGAAATGTTATGGTACAACCAAAGACGGTATGTAGTTGTACTTAGTCGGTATCCCGTTGTATACGGGGGAGGAAGAACTTGGAGGAAGGATGGAGGGTGAGGGGTGGGATAGGGAGATCCAACAGTGTCTTGGGGTCAAACTCGAGGGTCTCAGTCTGTCGTTTAAGGGTGACCGATGTATAAAATGTGTACCATCATACATACAAAGGTACGATGAGAGAGGTAAGTAGGGTGGGAGAGGAAAGGGGGAGACACAGGTGTTCAGTCCGTATAGAGACACCTCCCGGTCCAAGAGTGACCTCTTGACAAGACCAGTCGGAGTTCAGTCCCGGGTCTCTGTACTCACCAACACTCTAGTCTTTCGACTCTATCTACCGACAACAAGACCAAAAGGGTCCAAACGGAGGGTTCGAGACCAAAAGACAGAACACCGTCGGACTGAGGGAAGACTCCCCAAGAGAAAGAGATTCTGACAATTGAATGGGTCGGAGGATTCTCAGTTCAACTGAACAGGGCACTGAAGAGTAAAACGGACGGTAAGTGTAGATTTATACAGAAAACGCCCCGAAGGGACCACCGAGTCACCGTTTCCTAGGCGGACGGTTACGTCCTCTATGCTCAGCTAGGGACTAGGTCCTTCTAGGGTGTGCAGAACCTCGTGGATTCGGGTACGGGGTGTCGTGAACTAGGACACGAGATCTCGGGTCTCCGGTGTTGATGACTCGGGTGCACGGTGTCGACGACTTCGAGCGAGTTAGATCTCGGGCCCGAGACGTTGTTCTCTTCGGCGACGGCACCCTGCGGACGCGTGGCGTCGAGCTCTCGTCGGGGGTGAGCGGCGTTGATCTCTTTTCAGACGTGTCGGCACTTCTTCGTCGGTTTTTACTTTATTTATTCTTTTAGTATTCATTCAGAAAACACCTCGGAATTGAGAATGGTCCGTTGATTTAAAAGGAAAATAATTGTTCGAAGGAGACCCCGTGGCATACCGTCCTATTCTGAAGCCCCCCCCCGAGACAGGACCCGAAGGGAGGAGAAAGGTGAGGGTAAGTAAGAGTGTGGTGTTCCCCGGACCACAGGAGGGCGGACACCTCAGGTCCTGGTCGTTTCAGCCGAGACAAGTGTCGGGAGGCACACGGGGACGGGTGGGGGACCTCACACACACACATCACCCGCCACCCCCCCGCCCCCCGCCACGTCCATGATCACTCAAGTAGGACCCCTTCGTCGGGTCCCAGTCTCCAGCTGTGTCCGGACCCTTCACGTGAGGCCCGTAGGTCCGTCACTCCGTTTCTCTGACGCCCAAGTCGATTCACACAGGGAGAGCCGGGAACCCCTCCCCGTGTCGGTCTCCTCCTGGGCTCACCCGACCCACAACCCTGTCCTCGAACTCGACGGTCCAGATCCGTCATGACGACGAGGTTCGTGGTGGATGACACCGGTAAAAACAGGGCCAGATAAATGAATCTCCCGTCGACCCCGCAGGGACTCCCTTCCACTCATTCTACGGGTCAAGACTTTATAGGTATTGAATGATGGACTATGACTTACGGCTCCGAACAGACTTAATCTCTACTCCCGACTTGTCCTTCGTAAAAATTTCTGTATTTTATGGAAAATTTAGTGTCCCCGGGTCAGGTCGAAGGAATTTCTTCTCATTTAATTCGAGGTCTTTTAAACTAACTGAAGGGTTTCAACTCGTAGAATCTCTGTTTTGGTAACGTGTTCGGGTCCCGGGTCTCGTAACGACCGACCCGTGGGCCCACGACGAGGAAGGGGGAATTATCGAGGTTTGGGTGGGAGGGCCGTACTCTCTGCACCCAAGCTAGGGACCCAACCCTTCTAGGGGACCTCCTCCCGTACCGTTGGGTGACGTCATAGGGACGGACCTCTTAGGGTACCTACCTCTTCGGACCGTCCGAGATCAGGTACCCTAGGGTCTCAGTCTGTGCTGACTTCACTGACTCGTGAAGGACGTCCCCCCTCCTCACTCAAGTTGTCCCATTGTCCTCAGTCCGAGGACGTTGATTACGACGGAGATGGAGATCCCTCTACATCCTCGAACCCCGTTTAATGTGACAGCACAATTTAAAATGAAAGAGTAGACATTTTACCCATAGGTTGCTCCGTGTCTAGGTGGACTAAGTCGATAACCTTCCTAATTTTATTTTAGGTGTGTTTCATCAATTGTATCACAGACCGAATTTCTCTCCCCTTTTTTCGAGTTATTTACACTCAGTGATAACAAAATAGACTGTCATTCCTCTTAGTGTAATTATTTTATAGTGACCAGAGTCCGAAGGCCCTTACCTCCCCACTCGTACCTGTCCCCGACGGTGCAGGTAATGACCCCATCCTCGTTACGTCCTCGAAGAACCTGGAGTTCAAGACATAAAGACTAAAGGAGGGTCGTAAGAACGACTCCGTTAATTAAATTTAGTAGAGACAAAAGAGAGAGTAATCATAGAGAGGGAGGCGAATTAGTCCGAGATTTTGGTCTAAGTAGATAAAACGATCTAAAAGGTCCCTTGTTTCAAAGCCAGGATAAATAGGAGAGATTATATGAAACCAAAACTAAGGTAATTGGAGACGGAAATGGAAACACGAGTGAAAGAAACTCAAATAAGTTAACGAGGAAAGGATTAAAGAACTCTACTAATGGATTACGGTGGGGAAACACCCCTCCCCTGAAAGGAGTAATTACTACTTCCGTACATTCCGATATTCAAAAGGAGACGTTTGTCGAAAGTGGTACAAACTACCATACCCCTGGATTTGGGAGAGATTTCTTTTCTAAAGACTTGGGTTCATTTCTCGTCGAGTCCGGAAAATGTTTTGACCAGAGTTTAAGCTTTAATTACTCTGAGTAACGACTACCCGATTACGAACTGCCAGCGTAGGATTTTCGGGAAGAAGGAGCGGGGGACCGCGTCTCGGTCACAGGTTCGGACGTGAGAGAGAGGAACTGGAATATGTGAGCGGGGGTTTCTGGAGGGGTAGAGGTCCAGAAAGACGTGGTGTGCCGAAGGCACTGGTAGGATTAGGACTTTACGACAGAGTGACAGGGAGACGGAGTTTGGCGAGTCCTCGAGGGAGTGACGTCGTAGCAAAGGTCACGCGATCTGAGTCGGGGTGCAGATCTGAGAACGGGCAGAGGTCGGAGCTGGAGGGAGTGGAGAGGTGAGGTCGGTGAGACTAGGAGACAGGAGGTCGTCTCGGAGTGGCGTACTCGAAGGGTCACAGGAACCAAACGAAATCTAGTAGTAGGGAAACAGGACGCCCCGTGCAGGGACGCGGCGACGCGGGTGGTGCAGAGGGAACGATTGGCGACGAGACTTTGGTAAGTCAGACCTGAAGTCTCGGTAACCGAAATCCTTCGAAGGGACCGTTTCACGGAGAGCTGAGAGTGTCGGTGTGTCTACGACCAGGAGGGAAGGAGGATGGTGTGACGTAAGTTTAGCGGGCGGACGAGTGAAGAGGTAGTGAAAAACAACAACAAAATCAACGACTCACTACAGACGAAGAACCGCTGGGGTACCTGACATCGCACGGTCCGAGGAGACAGGTACCCTAAGAGGTTTGTTCTTATGACCTCACCCAACGGTAAGGGAGGAAGTCCCCTAGAAGGGTTGGGTCCGTAACTTGGGTGTTCGAGAACGTAACCGTTCGTCTAAGAGATGATGACTTGGTGGACCCTTTGGGAGAGGTAGTGAAATGACACCCGGTTTTTGTTGTAAAAGAATTAGATCCAGGGGTCGGGGAGTGAATTACTAGCGTGATTCCTCACAGGTCCTTGAAGTTATAGGGTTTCACCTAGGGAGTAGTCCCAAGGACCCCGAGAATATAGTATACAAGGTCACTCTGTCGTCCACGAGTTCCTCTGGTTAACAGTCCAGACTCCGGAAATAGTGGTAGTAGTCCCGTCCCTCGGGTTTTCGGGTTCGGTCCCCCCGGACCCGTCCGGGAGAAGAGGAGGAAGAGACGGAGCCGAGTCGGGCACATGGGAGTCTCGTGACGTCGGAGCGGACTGCCAGAGGTCCAACGTTTCTCCCAGGACCTCCTCTTTCCGATTCCCCGGTCCACTCCGCATAGGTTCCTGGTCTTCCAAGGTAACGCGTGGAGGACCCGTGGTGTCCTGGGTCCATTCCCTCTCAGAGGGAGAGACAGGACAGAGCCTCGGGTGAAGCTCCCATGAGTCCGTCGACGACCGGGAAATTTGTCTCGGTCGAGGGCGGCCTGTGAGAATTTTGAGTGAAGTAAGTACTTAATTCAGGGACTGTAGGGTATAGACATACTAGTTATACAAACAAATAATCGTCGTCGACGACACAAAATCGTTTCCGCCACCCGGGGTCACTCTCCCGGCGGGCCATTGGTGTCTCGTCCCGGACCCTGTCCCTCTTCTCTCCGGAGGGAGACCGGCTACCCTGGACCCCGACCTATCCTAAAGTACCATTACTAGGAGATTAACTTTAGTGACGAGGCCGTCGGACAACCCATCCCTCGACACGACTACCGAGGACCGGGCCGGGGGGAAGTTCTCCAGGTAATTGGCCACCCGCACCAGGGTCGACGACCCGGGGCTTTCGTCACCGCCCCAACCCCTCGCTCCGACTCCACCAGTCGTGTCGACGTCCCCTGGCACACCTACGCTCACCCTGAGTCCCGGACCGGTGAGAACCCTACAGTCCACACGACTGAACCGGAGGGACCGGACCAGGGTTTGGACTCGAGTCGGTGAACAGGGGTGTGATCCGAGTAAAGGGGAGTCACTGAGTCCCTGGAGTAAGGATCCGACTGAATACAAAAAAGGTCTTCTCCCTTTTCTGAGCAGAAAGAGGTCAAGACTATAGACGAGACACAGCTACTGAGTCCCAGGTGTGGAGACCAGGTACACACTACGACCTCCCGGTCCCTTGTTAGGGTTTTAGTGATTAAGTAAGTAGGTACGTACGTACGTAAACCTTTTGTACGTCACTCGTTGAAGATGTACGGTTCTTGGTGTGATCCAGGAACTTTGTGTTTCTATTCCCTCCCATCAGAACAGGATCTCCCTAAAGTTCAGAATACGACATTTTCGTACGTTTACAGTTGGTATGTTCTTTAATTCTCGAGATAACCCTTGTCCACACTCCATGTCACCCGCGTATCCTTTGTTTTTGAGCTTCAGTCCTTTTCACTTTCGTTTTCACAGTCAGTCAGGAGGCTGAGAAACGCCGGGGTTCCTGACATCGGGCGGTCCGAGGAGACAGATACCTTAAGAGATCCGTTCTTATGACCTCACCCAACGGTAAGGGAAGAGGTTTCCTAGAAGGAGTGGGTCTCTGCCTTCGGTCCAGACGACGAAACGTCCGTCTAACGAATGGTAGACTCGGAGGTCCCTTTTGAATCCTTTTACCTTCAGTCCTTTTACCTTTGGTTAAGATAGATTCCCTTCGACAGGACTCTAAAGTTTAATCAGTTAAAGGTCTGGGTACTCGGAGAAAGTAAAAAAGGTCTAGGGGGTGAAGGGTCGGACCTGACCGTCCAGAGAAGAGGTGGGATCTTATATGTGACCTACCGGACCGTCCAACACGTCACAAGAGTAGACCCCCGTTAAACGAAGACACCGACAGTGTTACACCCTCCATCCATTGCCCCCCTCACGGTGGTCTCCTACGACGATTTGTAGGAGATTGTGTGTCCTATCGGTGGGTTTCGTTGTTTTTTCAATAGACGAGGTTGCATAGTCATTACAGTTCCAATCCTTGGGACCTGATACCACTACAGAAATATAAAATAAGACGTACGACACACACACACGATTCAGCGAAGTCAGTACAGGCTGAGAAACGTTGGGATACCTGACATCGGACGGTCCAAGGAGACAGGTACCCAACGGTACGGGAGGAGGTCCTCTAGAATGGGTTACGTCCCTACTTTGGGTAAAATAAGACTCACTCTACGTTTGTGTTCGTGGAGTGGTAAAGACGGAATCCAGTCTTGGTAGTAGGAAGTAGGTAGGCAGTGTAGATTAAGGTTGTACACCATTTGGGAAGGTCTCCGCTCAAAACGACGAATAATGTGGTAAGTGTAGCAGTGGGTCCGGAAACCCCAAACTACAACCCATGGTAAAGGATACCGTCCTGGGACGGATAAAGGTGAAGTTGGATGTCTACGAGATTGGAGCCCCGACGGTAGGACTTTGTACCAGAGTGACCCGAGCAAGGTAGAGGTGTTTGTACGTAAGTCGATGGAGACGAGAGTGGGAACCAAAGGGCGGAAGTCGGGTATGAGTCGAACTCCACACCTGTGTCGTGACTCTGGTGACGAGAGGTTCAGAGAGTGGTCTTAGGGTGGGAGGGCGGAGAGTAGGAAGGCGGGATGTTGAGTCCACCCGTGTTTGTGTCCACCGGACTCGCGTACCTTTTTCCAACCCACTCACCCCCAGTGGTTGAATGAAGTGTAAACGGTCTTGGACCGAGTTCCATAACTGGGTCCTATGAGGACGTCGGTTTTCGAGATTCAGTAAAGGTCATAGAATAATTCGTCAGTACTACAGTTTCTACAACTCTGTAAGGTAGAAGGACTGAGGAAGACATGTCCTACGAGTTACCTCTTAGAATCCCATAGTTGAATGACAGGTGACTGGTTGAAGATCCTCCAATATCTTTTACGGTTAACTACCTGAACTTGAAAGATTTGGTCTTCACTGTTACTCGACGGACGTTCTTTAACTACGATCTACGGACCTCGTTACACAACCCTTCTTAAGACCCCTTCACCCAGTCACCCCTTGGTTCTTCCCAGGAGTCCCTCCCCCAGGACCCCTGAGAGTCAGTAAGGACGGAGGTAAGACCTTGTATGAAGTCGAAACTAAGGTGTGGGAGTAAGGATAAGGTTGATCCATCGACCAGGACGACGACGACGATTCAACGAAGTCAGTACAGGCTGAGACACGCTGGGGTATCTACCGTCGGGTGGTCCGAGGGGCAGGGACCCTAAGAGGTCCGTTCTTGTGACCTTACTCAACGGTAAAGGAAGAGGTTACGTATGTTCACTTTTCACTTTCGCTTCGGCGAGTCAGCACGGGTTGAGAAGCGTTGGGGTACCTGACGTCGGGTGGTCCGAGGAGGTAGGTACCCTAAAAGGTCCGTTCTCATGACGTCACCCCACGGTATATCCGTCGACCAGGATGCAGAGAAAATAATATTTTTAAGATCCCGGAATTGATAAACTCCGGTTCCAAATCCTTCTCTCAGTTCTAGTTAATCGTTATAAAAGTTTATGTACCTCCACTCTCCTCACCTCCGGGGATACGGTTTACAAACGAAAGGAACGTAGATTTATCTTTTGTACGATACCATCATCATCCTGTCACTGATGTCAAATACTAATCACAGACCCAGAAGTACTCTCTGGGTCTACCCTCGACTCTACCTAATATAGGATTTACTTCAACTGTTGGGTAAGAACACCCAAAAGTGGGTACCTATATCCGTGTTTAAGACAAACCACTATATTAACTTTTATTTTGACAGGAGTTAGACGTTTAACGTTACCAAGTATGTAATCTCTCCGTGGTTTAGACACTGAAACAAAGGGACTTACAGTCATACGTATATGGAACGACGACGACGACGACGATTCAGTGAAGTCAGTACATACTGAGACACACTGGGGTATCTGTCGTCGGGTGGTCCGAGAGGACAGGGACCCTAAGAGGTCCGTTCTTGTGACCTCACCCAACGGTAAAGGAAGAGGTTACGTACTTATAGGGTTATTGGTCCTAAAACTTTCAGGGGTTCCTGACTTAGTTGATAAATGGGTTACAAACTTGTGTGAGACGTTGTGAAGTCGGTTCGATGGGATTTAAAACAGAGTTGTTTAAACATGTACTCCTAAGTATCGGAAGACGGGTTACGTCTTGGTTTTTGAGACCGACAAATTTGTAGAAGGAATTTCCCTTGTTTTAGATGTCTGGATATGAAAGGTAGGAAGTTGGGGTGAAGAAAGTGAACTCCTGGGAGTCTTGTGTGGTTAAGAGAAAACCTGTAAAGAAGTCGGTACAATTCTGTGTTAGGATGTCTGGTCCCTAGTCGTCTGATGTTTAGACCGGGAGTTGAACAAAAGTATTTATTTCGAAATGACTTTGTGTCAGTATGGATAAGTAAATAAATAGTAGATACCTACGAAAGTGTGAAGTCGTCGTTTCGACTTCGTCGACATTGTCTTCGGTATACCGAAATTTTTAGATTTTATAAATAATAGACCGGGATATGTTTTTTAAACGGTTAGGGAAGACATCTGGTACTAAAGAAGTCACGACACTACTTGGTTGGTCTAGAATTCATGCATGAAGAAAATTTAAAAAGAATAAAAACCAGTACGTACACCATATACCCTAGTAGGGTTGGTCACTAGTTTGGATGAGGGGGACGCCACCTTCGTGTCACAGAAGTGGTGACCCGGTGGTCCCTTCAGGACTTGGTTAATCGAGAACAACAACAAGTCAGTGATTCAGTACAGACTGAGAAATGCTGGGGTACCCGACGTCGTACAGTCCGAAGGGAGAGGAAGTGATAGAGGGTTTGAAGAGAGTCAAAGTACAGGTGACCTAGCCACTACGGTAGATTGGTAGAGTAGGAGAGAGCGGAGGAAGAGAACGGGAGTCAGAAAGGGTCGTAGTCCCAGAAGAGGTTACTCAACCGAGAACCGTAGTCCACCGGTTTCACAACCTCGAAGTCGAAGTCGTCGTCAGGAACTTTACTTATAAGTCCTGACTAAAGGAAATCCTAACTGACCAAACTAGAGGCACGACAGGTTCCCTGTGAGTTCTCAGGAGGTCGTGGTGTTAAGTTTTCGTAGTTAAGAAACCGTGAGTCTAGTGGTATACCGTACCAGAACTCAGAAAAGTGGGACTAGTGAAAGGAGAATTACCAAGGGTAACTAAATACAAGTAAAAAAAATTTCCCCTTATGGTCTTGACACAGGGACGTCCCCGACCTACAGACTCTACGGATGACTTCTAGGTTCGTCTCCGCGGTTTATTGGTTTTCCGATACTCTGACTTCGAGTCTCTCCTAGAAAAACAAGTAAGTCGGGAAGTAAATAAGTGTCAACAAATAACTCATGGATGAAGTCAAGTCGTTCAACGTTTCCGTATTTTTACAAAGACCCACTTTTTTTTATTTGACCACGAACATAAATCTAGTTATGATTTACCGTGCGGGATGATAGAATCTGATAATTGTCGGTAGCGAGGAGGTCGTCGTCATGGTCGTGTGGGAGATGTGTGTGTGTGTGTGTGTGTACAAGTGTTTGGTGTCTTCCTATCTCGGAGACATCTCCTTTACTCCCCCCTTCTCTTTCCACTCTATTCCGTCTGTGTGGGACTTACCTCCGTCTCTCGAGAGAGAAACTCGAGTGACTAAGGTTGGAGGACACTATAAATCGAAGAGGTTGAGGTTTTTTTTATTACGGGGGCGGGTAGGATGAGTTGGAGACGGAGGAACTAGTAGACCGTACCGAAGGAAGGGATCCTCCTGACTGGGTCGTCCGTGACGACAAGCTCCTTCCGTATACCGGAGGAAGATCCTGACGTAGTTCCCTCCTAGGGATACCAGAATCTACTGTAGGGAGAAAAAAAAGGGGAGGAAAGATAAGAAAAAAGAAAAGGTCGAATTAATACCGAAGACTGTCTCTCCCGAGTCGACCACGTCTTTAGACGTGAGGCTTGAGTAACCGTGTTTCCAAGGTCGGTCTATCTGGACCCCTCTGAAAAGAGAACCTGAAGCCGACCCTCTATCTCTGAAAAATTAATCTTCAACAATAATTACCCTTTACGACGTTTAATTTTGATCCGGAGGAGGGAGAGGGAGGAAGGAAGGGGTGATATAAATAGAGACTAGAGTTAATCTTTTCAAGTCCCTGAGCGACGACTTATCTTAGACACCTCTACTTTCGACGACCTCTGTGGGCCTCCTCCCACTCCTACCGCCCCTCCTCCCACCTCCACCTTTGACCTCTTCCTCCCCGTCCCTCACGACCCTTGGCGGGACCGGGAGTCAAGGGTGACCCAGGACCTTGACCGGGTCCTCACGGGAGGAGTCGAAGAAGACACACGTTCTGACCACTGTGTATAGAGGTAAGAAGACGATTCTTTATTGATTAGTGAATGTGTCTCTACTCCGTAGTCTCCGTCGATGTGAGACTTGTCCTGATCCAAACCTTTCTCACCCACTGTGGAAGTGAGATCAACCTAGATATGTAAAAGTTTACTTTTTTTACCGAAATAAAAAGGGTTGACGTTTCTATTATATACAAACAATAAAATTTTTTAGGTGTATAGTGTCTATTCCAATTTCACCTTTGCTGATTTCATTTTTAGTGAACTTTAGAGTGGTAGATTTTTGTAGATTAGATGTACGTGACAATTATTAAAACCACTTGTAGGTAGGGCGAATGATAGGTAGAGAGAGAAAGAGTCAGAACATAGAACCCCTAGTACGATATATATAGTTTACAGGGCTCCGTACGAAAAGGAAGTCGTTTTATATAACACTCCATAGGAAGATCTAGTTAGTTGTATTTAGGTACAGTATTAAAAATTACCGAGGTACCGTAAGGTAATACACCCACATAATAATACATAAATTGAGCCGAGTAGAAAGACTAGTAAATCCGACGAAGGTCCCAGTCAAGAATGTTTGTCACGACACGAAAGGTGGGGGGTGGCGACCGGGTCGACTCGCCCTTGTTGGACCGTAACAAGGAAGGCAGAAGGCGTCGTGCCCTGAAGGGTCCCAGGTTGTCGCGGTGGATATCCGACCTTCTGGGGTCTCGTTATCGTAAAGAAGTCTCTAAAGAAACGGTCCTCAACCTTTGACACATCTAGAGCGATCACTGGATCTCGACTCCGTTCAACGTACTTGTCTCCTAAGTCTTGTTGTTCGTTTGGAGAGGAGTAGCCGATTTGGGCCTCCACTTGGAAGTCTACCTGTTATCCGGTTCGAGTCGGGAGAGTGATACCAAACGACGATAATACGATACTTGGTACTCTACCATAGACTTCGGACTAGTGCTATTGAGGTAAGGTGGTTTCTCTCTGTCTTTCGTACAAACCTCGACCGGTCGGACGTTCGTTTAGGACTATAGAAGGACAAGATTGACATCCTTATTCCAGTTCCCTGAACCGGAGAGAGTATGAAGGAACCAAACTTTAACTGTCGTTACTAAGGAGAGAACTTCCAAACAAACTCTTAATCTTTATTACAGGACTCTACGAGTGGTGCACCAGTCTCGTAGACTGATGTAATTAATAATAATAATCGTAATGCTTCTTGTCGTTTTATTGTTGTTTCATATTTTTTGTCAATTAGGATTTCCTTTAGTTGGGAGTTATAAGTGACCTTCCTGACTACGACTTCGACTTCGTGGTTATGAAACCGGTGTACTATTACTTTTCGGTTGAGTAACCTTTTCCGGGACTATGACCCTTTCTAACTTCCGTCCTCTTCTTCTCCCATTGTCTCCTACTCTACCAACCTACCGTAGCAGTTGAGTAACCCGGACTCAGACTCGTTCGAGACTCTCTGCCACTTCCTGTCCCTTCGACAGAGGTCAGGTACCTCAGTGTCTCAGTATCCGCTTACTCGCTGACTTGTAGTGGTGGTTACTTACTGTCCAAGGTAGAACGGAGACGACCGGAACGTCCCTTATACACGTTCTGTGCCCGAGACGGGAGTTTCATCCGTGTTTAGATAACTTTTGTTGAGAGGGTCCTTCTCTCCGTGTCCACCGACACCGCTTAGTTCCTTCCTAAGGACCTCCTCTACCGCGTCTCCTGTCTTATTTTCCTTGTACGTAGTGTTACTTCCCTTGAATTCTTAACCCCATCCTTCTATCAGGTTCGGGGGTCAAGTGTGAATTTACCTTCGGGTGAGGCGTGTCCAGACGGGACAAACGGGGTAAGGTCCCTACTCACCTTTGGTGTGGGGCCTCCGTAGAAGGGACACGGTTATTGACCCTTAATCTTTGACGCACGAGTCTCACCTCCTTCGAGATCGCATCCGAAAGACCTGACAGTCCTACTACTTGACGTCTGGAGCCTCTCCTTCCCTAACACCTCGATATCCGTCCCCCTCACCGGATCAGACCCAACCGAAACCAGTAGTGAACAGTTTTCGTTCCTGGGTAGGTCTACGGGTCTCCTGGAGACCCGATGTGTCGGAACACGGGGGTGTGCCATGTATGTACCGTAGGCACCAGACATAAAAGGTTGGTTCCGACTCCAGGTTCACACCACCTCCTGGTACCGTGTATGGATCCGGTCGGTCACACCCCACTCCCACGTCGGTACTTAGCCCGTCCCCAGGAGACGAGAGGCCGGGTGTGGTGACAGGATCAAGTCTGAGAGTGACGGAGGAGATATGCGATGATGCTACTAGAGATTGACCAGGGTCACCAGTAAGGAGTGAGGTGTGACTCGGAAAGGGGGTGTGATGACGATCTACTTAGAGAGTGCTGACGAGAGGCCGAGTTTTGGGTGGGTCTCGAGGAGTAACGGACGTTTTACTTCAAGATTGAGTAGTCGGACCGTACGTTTTGGGGGGGAATAGACTGTGGTTAAGAAGGGGATCGAGGTGGGAGGAGACGTCTGTCTGTCTTTGCAGACTATAGAGGGTATGTAAGGGGTCCGAAAGGGGGGAAGGACAGACACGAGTTCAATATGGGGATGTTCAGAGAGAAGAGGTCTAGAGGTGTACAGGTCTAAGATGGGCGTGAGGTTCCACTACAGAGACGACTAGTGGGTAAGTCTTCCCTCGGGAGAGAGGAGACTGAAAGTATACCTTCAGTCGTAAAAGTTAGACAGTATTAATAATCACTAAGGTCTCTGAGCATCTGAGCAGAACCGTCTGTCCCTGCTGCCGTAAGTTGTACACGGACGCACGACATTGGTACTGATGTTCAACTACTTCCAAGTCCTGTGTGGGACACTGTGAGTAGTTGACACACAGGAGTTGCTTCAGTGTCAGTTTTCGGAGTCAAAGAATAGACACGCACAAACGATTCAACGAAGTTAGCATAGGTTGAGAAACGTTGCGATACCTGGTATCGGGTGGTCCAAAGAGTCAGATACCCTAAGAGGTCCGTTCTTATGACCAACGGTACGGGAGGAGGTCCCCTAGAAGGGCTGGGTCCCTAGCTTGGGTTAACTTAGACCCAGAGAATACAGAGGACGTAACCCAAAAAAAAAAATGGTGATCGTGGTGGACCCTTCGGGAAAGAATAGACACTTTCACTTTCACAATTAGCGAGTCAAGTCAAGTCAACGAGTCAGTACAGACTGAGAAACGCTGGAGTTACCTGACGTCGTGTGGTCCGAAGGGACAGCTAGTGGTTGAGGGTCTCGAACGAGTACAGGGAGCTCAGGTAGGTAGCTCAGTCACTACGGTAGGTTGGTAGATAGGAGACAGCAGGGGAAGAGGAGGACGGAAGTTGGAAAGGACCGTAGTCCCAGAAAAGGTTACTCAGTCAAGAAGCGTAGTGCACCGGTTTCATAACCTCGAAGTCGAAGTCATAGTCAGGAAGGTTACTTATAAGTCCTGGTTAAAGGAAATCCTAACTGTCCAAACTAGAGAGACGTCCTGAGAGTTCTCAGAACAGGTTGTGGTGTGAGTGAGTCAGCACAGGTTGGGAAACGCTGGGGTACCTCCTACCCCGTTTATTATTACGGAAGGGTCTGTATAAACAGTTAGGGTTTCGATTACTCGTCTTAGGGTGTCAAGTTTTGTTTGTTTTGACACCTAATTTCCACGTTGGTCGTCTTTCTGGAGATTCACTCCACACACCCTATTTTGTCTTTCTTGGTCTTGGCTTTACGTTGACAGAGACAAGGGAGTGGACCTTCAACCGTTTTAGGTAACGGAGGAGTCGCAAAAGGACTACCGATTCTACCATGGTTGGATCTATCATATAAGTTTTCGTCTCTGTAATGAAACGGTTGTTTCCAGGCAGATCAGTTCCGATACCAAAAAGGACACCAGTACATACCTACACTCTCAACCTGACACTTCTTTCGACTCACGGTTTCTTAACTACGAAAACTTGACACCACAACCTCTTCTGAGAACTCTCAGGGTACCGACGTTCTTCTAGGTTGGTCAGGTAAGACTTCCTCTAGTTGGGGCCCTAAAGAAACCTTCCTTACTACGATTTCGACTTCGAGGTCATGAAACCTATGGAGTACGCTTCTCAACTGAGTAACCTTTTCTGAGACTACGAGCCTCCCTAACCCCCGTCCTCCTCTTCCCCTGCTGGGTCCTACTCTACCGACCTACCGTAGTGCCTGAGCTACCTGCACTCAGACTCACTTGAGGCCCTCTACCATTACCTGTCCCTCTGGACCGCACGACGCTAAGTACCCCAGCGTCTCAGCCCGTACTGACTCGTTGACTTGACTTGACTTGACTTCTACAAATTTCATAGACGGATGTTAAGTCCTCTGGACTCAAGCTAGGGACACAAGCTTGAGCTCAGAGGTCCTTCTAAAAGGACCTCTTCCCTTACCACTGGGTGAGGTAATAAGAACGGATCTCTTGGGGTACCTGACTCTTCGGACCGTCCTATAAACGGTTCTCAGTCTGTGAGGACTCACTCATTGTGAAAGTGAAGGGTTTCGGTCACAAGACCTTCCACCCCGTCCCCTGGTTACCCTCCGATCTTCGAAGTGAAATGGGGGAAGACCTCTACGGACAGGTGAACGGGTAGGGAGTCTTTCTACGACCTAGGAGGTGACGACCTTCGGGATAGGAACAGCGGGATGGATAGGGGGGAGGAGGGGTGAGGGGATAGAGAGAGGTGGGTCCCGAGGTCCGGTACGGGTGACGGACGTGCGGACGGACGCCCTCTGAATCCGAGGGGTCCGCCGGGACGGCTCCACAAGTGAGAGGGGCGGACTCGTCGAGTCTGAGACTTTACTCGGGAACAGACGATTAGCGAGAGACGAGAGAGAGGGAGGGACATCCTTATAGTGACGGTCGTTAATCGTGTTTCTAGGAAGGGGTGAGATCAATTCTAGGGTTCGACGTCAATTTACGAGGGTCTAGGGTAAATTTACTAAGGTTTGCGTTAAGTAAGACCGAGTCATTCATTAAGGTCTCAACCGAAAGGAATGAAAATAGTGGAACCTTTAGAGAAAAAGGTCTTTTCTTTTTTTTTTTTTTTTCTCTCTCCAACTATTGCTCGCTTCCCAGACTAGACCCTCTCCCTTCCTCTTCCAAAAGAGAGGACCAGAGAGGTCGTGGGACGAGACGCAAAGTGAGGGAGGGAGACCGACGGTGGGGTCGAGGGGGAGGTCGAACGAGGGAGATAGGAAAGAGAGAGCCTTTACTGAAGTGGACTGTCGATACCTAAATCTCGAAAAAACGGTTAATGAATACGGGTCACTCTTTTATCCAAAAATTACAGACAGGAACAAGGCGGGTCCGACCGATGGAATGGCACTTCACTCGGGTGTCGGGAGAGGGGAGTCGTCTGACCCGAGTATCGGGGCCGACGGGTCCGACCCCCGTGGACCCCAACCCTCCCCGTCTCGGAGTCCACCCCCCACCCCCCGTCGTGGGCACGATGGATCCCACGTGGTCGGGTACCCTAGTCGTGGGGACGTGTCGGGTCGCGTTGTGAGTAAGTAAGTAAGAAGTAAATACTGATTCCAAATGAGAACAACGACGACAACGAATCGGCGATTCAAAATAGACTGAGAAAAAGTTGGGACACCTGACATCGGACGGTCCTAGGTGACAGGTACCCTAAGAGGTCCGTTCTTGTGTCCTCACCCAACGGTAAAGGAAGAGGTTCCCTAGAAGGGTTGGCTGCCTAACTTGAACACTAAGGACGTAACCGTCCGTTTAATAAAAAATTTGGGGACTCGGTGGTCCCTTCGGACCTTCCAAATAACTCGTGAACGATATACGGGCCGTGGTCCACTCGTAAAATGTCCATAATTAAACGATTTCGGAACCTTGTTGGGGACACTCTGTCTACAATAATACGTCCACCAAAAGGTCTCTCCCTTTTATTAGGAGGTCTCTTCGACTTATTTAGTGGGGTTTAGTGTGTTGACATTTACGGATTGAACCCCCGAACTCGGGTCTGTGAAGGATCGATGGGTACTGGTGAGACCGTGTAGCGGAACACGGACCGTGTCAACCCCTCCGAAGGGAGCCGTGTGACTCCAGGGGTGTTCAGTGTCGAGTGTAAGATGAAACCATACGAAAAAGATATCGTGCGGTGTACGATACTAACTCCAGACACGTTTCATGATACTCTTGTGTCCCTGGTCTCAGTAGGTAAGACGGACCCCTTATTCCTTCGTCCAACCTCCCCGATGTTCTTCTCCGTTGGACAGTAGGTCCCAAACTTCCGATTCTTCCTTGAGGAACCTACTTCTTGGCTCCCCTTCCCGTAAGGACCCTCTTCCTTGTCTTACACGTCTACGAGTCTCCGACCTTTCCCGGACGGTATTGATTCATCGTAGCAGGTTCCGTTTTGTGTCGACTCACACCGTCCCCTAAACGACGTATTTATAACGAGATCTCGTTACCAAGAGTGGATCCCAACCACTGCTGAGTGAGGTGGGTGAGGGTGGTGGAGGTCACCTGAAACAGACCTTTGTAAACCCGGTTACAGTGTTGACCTACCCCTCCTCCTTGACCGTAGATCACCTATTTTCGGTCCCCACGACGATTTGTAACATAGTTATGTTACATGTCCTTTCGGTGGTCTCGTCCTCAATAAGTCGGGGTTCAGAGTTGTCCCACCTCTTCGGGACCAGGTCTCCCGACTACCACGACACCATGAGTCTCGTTTCGATTTAGTCAGGATCAGTTCCTTTAGTCTTTTCCAAGTGTTTCTTCCCCGTAAACTCGTCGAGAGTTTTTACGTCTCCTACCTGTTTACACTGTCTTCCACCCCTGTCTTTCACAGTACGAGGACTGTTTCCTCTCGTACGACGACGACGACGATTTAGTGAAGTCAGTACAGGTTGAGACGCGCTGGGGTATCTGCCATCGGATGGTCCGAGGGGGTAGGGACCCTAAGAGGTCCGTTTTTGTAACCTCACCCAACGGTAAAGGAAGAGGTTACTCGTCCGGGATTTTCCTCCTCTCACGAGACGTATAAGTTCCTTGACAGGTCAACCGACGCATGGACCAAGTACTCCTCCCAATCTCTAAGTTCTCGGGATTTCGTGACTCCCACACTGAGTCATTTTGGTGTCCCTCTTCACCTTCCCGAAAGTCGTGGTTCTCTACCCTAGCCTCGATATGTGAGATTAAGGAGTCTGAGATTAATTAATTAGTCCACTACGTCCATCTCTGACCTTCTTCGCCTCCGGTAGAGACACGAGGACCGTCCTCAAAGACGGTTGGACTGGAGTCTGTCACCGTCGGTGTCACTCTTCCTCTCCTGTCAGGGAACTCTGAGGAGTTTCCTCTCCTCCTAACCCTTGACGTTCCTGGACCGGGGACTAACGTAAGTGTCCTCCTACCTCCTCCTCCTCCCCTTCCGACTCCCTCCTTAGGGGTTGAGACCCTCGTCACTCGTTCCACCCGGTACCCTCGACTCTCTGGGACTTCCCTACGAAGACCGACTGGTCCTGGACCACGAAGACCCTCTTCCGACCGTCCACCCGGTGTAGGTACAGACGTGAGTGTTTTCTCCATGTTTCCCACCCCGGTCCTTCTACGTAGTCCTTCTGGACGAACCTTCCCGGACCTGCCATAGTGGAACTGTCTCCTTACGTCTCTAACTCGTAGACCCAGATACGAATAACTACTACAACTGTCGTTATAACTTGTCAATGTCAATATGACTTATCAGTCGTCAATGACTGTGTGTGTGTGGTGACATGACTGTACATGTGTGGCGTCAGATTAAATGTCTATATTTAATATATGTTATCCATTAATTCTTAGATGACATATCGCGTCCCTCGAGGTGAGTTATGAGACATTACCAAATATACCCCTTTCTTAGATTTTGTCTCGCCCATCCCCTGAAGGGACCACCAGGTTACCAATTCTGAAGTGGAATGATACGTTCCCCACACCCAGACTGTGGATAGTCCCACGATTCTAGGGTAAACGGAGGTTTTTAGGTTTAGTATTTTGTCTACGCTATAACATTGTTTAAGCAATTTCTGAAATTTTTACCAGGTGTAGTTTTTTTAGGAATTTTCTACACATATACATATTGACTAAGTGAAACGACA
The DNA here is from genome assembly GCA_006410555.1 of Capra ibex. Lineage (NCBI taxonomy): Eukaryota > Metazoa > Chordata > Mammalia > Artiodactyla > Bovidae > Capra > Capra ibex. Next base: position 18,617,634 of record SJYO01014747.1, read on the forward strand.
TGTGGACTTTAATTGTGTTGTCAGTAACATTTAGTTGATTGTGATACATTCATTCACAATCAGCGAGTTTCAGAAACACTGGGGTACCTGACATGAGCGGTCGTTCTTATGACCTCACCCATCGGTAAGGGAAGAGATTACCTCGAAGGGCCGGGTCCTTACCTTGGACCCAGAGTACGTAACGTCCGTCTAAGAAATGGCAGACTCGGTGGTCCCTTCGGGTTAATATGAGGTTATTTTTACTTAATTTGTTTTGTCGTCAATGGTAAATAACCCTCAAATAAAACACGGTCCGGACCACGGTTTGTGTATTGTGTTCTGACTCGGTATCGGCTCGGAGTAAAATGGGTGGTCTGTCAAGGGACCCTCTATGTTTTTGGTTCGAGGACAGTTAATTAAATTTTAAATTTACATTAAACTATAAAATTAAACAAGTTTGTCCGTACGTAACGAAACCGTTAATTTTTATGTTCCTTAAAAAAATTTTTACCTTTGACTCTGAATGCGTGTGAATATAGACAATCCCACAAAAAGATCTTATCGCTATACAAACGGTAGTCACCTAGTGGTCGATGTGCCGTCCGTAACGTGACCCACAAAATGTGCTTTTGTTTGTTCATAAAAGAAACCTTTTATTTTCCTCTCAAACGAAAGTTGCTTGCCTGACCGTATATCATCTCCAAGTTATTTTACACAACCTACTTAATAAAGCAAATAGGGTTCATCTTGTCTTCCCGAGCCCCGGAACCCATATTCTTTCTTTGTCGTCTAGGCTCAGACTCTCGACCTAGTGTGACCCGAACAGAGATTTTGCTCGTCGGAAACCACTGTCCATCATCCCGGCCCCGACGAAGGCAGGGAGGACAGGGTGTTGTACTACCCTCGATGCCCTGACTCAGACACTGTGTCCTTACTACAGCGTCCCCACCCTCCCCCCACCAGTCCGTCTCCCTGGGACTCCTCTCCTGGGCCCCTTCCGTCTTGTCCACTTCCAAAGACTCTCCAGACCCGCGAAACACTTCCTCACGATATACGTCGAAGGGACCACGGAGTCACCACCTCTTAGACGGACGGTTATGTCCTCTGGGTCCAAGATAGGGACTAGCCCTTTTAGGGTACAAGGCGTCTCGTTGACTCGGACACGAGATCTGGGGTCCTCGGTGTCGATGACTTGGGTGTACGACGTTGCTGACTTCGGACGTGTGGGATCTCGGCCTAAAGGCGTTGCTCTCCTCGGTGGCGCTACTCTGCGGTACTGATCTCTCATCGGGCCAAGCGGTGTAGATCTCTTTTCGGGCGTGTCGTTGCTTGTGGGTCGCGTCGGTTTTTATTTATGTAATTAATATTTATTTTTTCTTGATTAAGTGCCGAGGGTTCTAGAGTTTCGGGAAGCCTCTGAAGGTGCTTGTTCGGACAGACACAGTGAGTACTAAGTCCCTCGTCCGATCTCGTCGAGACGGGGTGGACAGTGAGTGACGGAGGGCCTTCGTCACTCGATCGGCTGGTCCAAAAAGAGTCTACGAGTCCTACCGTTTTGGTCGGTGAGTTCCGTAAAGATCGAGGGAGAACGTGGTCCAGAGGATTATAGGTTAGTCGGTTTCGGTCAGTGCACAGACTCGGTTTTCAGTTCCTAGTCCTTCTGTGTGTACGGGATCCCACTCTCCTTACTGGGTCGGAGTCTCGCTTCCTGGATCTAGGTCCGTCCCCACCTCCTGAATGGACTATGTTGTCGCCCATGAGATATGCACAAACAACTTACTTACTTGTTTATTAATTTAATGTACAAACAACTTACTTACTTGTGTATTAATTTATTTTTTGTTTATTAATTTATTCGACTTATCTACTTTACGACCGACATGGTGAATGGTTAGAACGTCACAACTCACTTAGAGTATAGGATACGCCGAGTCAGAGGAATAGACGTCACCTTTATTATCAGATTTATAACACCATTTCCGAGGTTCGAAGGTGACGTCCAAACTACGAAACAGTCCCTTTATTCAAGGGTATACGACGTTCCACGTCGTTTTTCTTTTTTTCAGACTTATAATTGTGACTTGTTACTTACCACCGGGTAGGTGTATTGACTCTTAATGTATTAGTTTTTCATAATAGTTCTGGTACATTATTGTACTTTTTACCCATACTTCAATTTCACCTTTCTCGTCCTACCTTTTTATCAACTCTGCCACGTTTATGCTGAGATAGTTTTCCTGTTAACGTGAGTGTACGTGTAAGTGTTCGTGTTTTCTGATCTCTGTACGTGGCTGTAAGTGAGAACCCATCACCCGGATACGTGCTAAAGAGGAAGTGAAATATGAGGTCCCAGAGGTGTAAAAGAAATCTCCTACACGTAATGAAAATACTACTTTTTAATTCGAAATAATGGTTTATAATTCTTTCTTCAAAGATCCTTTTCTTCGGACGTAGGAGGAGTGTGCCGTTACACACCTTAAGGAGGGTCCCGGGAGTCTTTCCCTCGACTAAGACAGGGAGAACCCAGAAGAATAAGGAAAATCTCTTACGTAGGACAGGTGTGAGACGGGGAGGGTGACTCGAACCCCCGTCACGACCCATGGGGACCCGACCCTTCTATGGATCCTTCTGTAACGGATCTTGATTGAGACGGGGACCAGAACACTGTTACCCTCCTTTACCCTACGTCCGAATCAATGAAGGAGACTGGTCATTCAAACCACGTCCTCTCTGCTTGGAGTTAGACTTTGGAACGTCACACTCTTGTACGGGGACCTCGGTCGTGAAGTCCTGACAGGTCGTAAAAGTTCCAGAGTTAAAAACAGGTAGATAGGGTCCTTTCCGTAGGATGAGGTAGAATGGACTGCGAAAGTTTAAACCACGACCTCTTCTGAGAACTCACAGGGACCATGTCGTTCCCCTAGTTTGGTCAGTTAGGATTTCCTTTAGTTGGGACTTATAAGTAACCTTCCTGACTACGACTTCGACTTCGAGATCAAGAACCGGTGAAGGACGCTTCTCGACGGATGACCTTTTCGGGGACTACGACCCTTTCTAACTCCCCTCCTCCTCTTCGCTCACCGTCTCCTTCTGTCAATCTATCGTAGTGACTGAGTTGTCTGTACTCAAACTCGTTCGAGGTCCTCTATCGTCTCTTGTCTCCTCGGACCGCACGACGTCAGGTACCCCAGTGTCTCAACCTGTGTTGATTCGCTGACTTGTTGTTGTTGTTGTTGTTGGTAGAGTAAAGTTCGATTGGTTGACGATTTCGTCTCTATAACAAGACTGAACGTAACCTCCCTGAAGATCCTCTGGGTGGAAGAGTAGGTGGTGACCATCCTCGTCTTTTAGGACGACTCGATAAACTGTTCTACATAAACTGGGACTAAAGGGGTAATTCGTAAATAAGTCCTTATATACCCTAATCCATATTGAGTTTCTTATAAGTAGGTTGTGATAAATTTTACATTTTTGATCCTTTGTTACATCTAAAGTTTTATCCTTACACAATTTAATACTGTGTTAGTAATTCACTCAATGGTACGTTGGTATTTTATTGTTCCATCCGCTTGTCAATTACTGTACCTTTTACACCTTATAACAATTCAATGTTTCGTCGAATGTTCCGTCAGATATGTATTACTAGGACAAAACGTCGTACATACTTACATAGATATTCGTATCTTTTCTCTGACTATCCTATTTGTTTTTTGACAATCACCAATAAAGACTCATCAATTTAAAGTTTACCGTACAGAAGAAAACCGAGTAAAGATAAAAGCTGTAAAAGACGTTAATCAAACCTAACGAGAACATTGTACTTTTTTTTATAAATTCACAATACGAAAACTGTTAGAAAGCTAAGGGAACTCGGTAGAAGAAAAGGTCGGAACACGATACTTAACCGGTAGAAAAGGAATCAAGATGAGTTCAGATAGAAGGATTACAAATCCCTTATACAGACTACTACGGGTCGAAGTAGGTGACGCTCAATGGTGCCCTCGAAGGGTCTTTGAGATCAGTAAAGAAAAAATGGTTGGTTAAAGAGGAATAACCAAGTTCCTGATCTTATAGTTCTGGGGTACACATAAAGAGGGACAGGTGGTTGCCTACTCAAATTGTCAAAGAAACGTCGACACCAGTGAGTCAGTACAGATTGAGAAAGCGCTGGGGTACCTGATATCGGGTGACCCGAGGAGACAGGTACCATAAAGGGTTCGTTCTTGTGACCTCACCCAACGGTGAAGGAAGAAGTCCCCTAGAAGGGGTGGGTCCCTAGTTTGGGTTCAGAAAAAGAACCGTCCGTCTAAGAAATAGTGACTCGGTGGAGCCTTCGGGTTCCGTTCGGTTTTGTGTCGAACAACAACAATCTGTAGTCGAACAACGACGTGCCTTAAAGAGCGACCTGAAAGGGTAGGTCTCGACGGAATCGAGGACCCACCAACAAGTGACGTGTTCCGTCCGTGAGTCCTCCCGTTCCTCTTCGCTCTGAGTCGGGAACAAGACGAGGGGCCCCGAACCCGGACCACACACCGACATAGGAAGTACGTCTCACAAAAGGAACTTTTAAAGGTTCCGTTGGTAGGAGAACACCTGGACCCACTGACGTCCCGACTCCGACGACTTCCCTTACTAAAAGATTAAACGTGTTTTTATGGGCACCGACCGTCATTGGGACGGGGGTCAGGGTCACCGTCTACCATAGTCCTTCGGTTATAACCCGGAGACCACCTGGTCATCAAACCTCAGGTGGGTGGTCACGTCTACTGTGTCCAAGTTAAGGACCAGGTTCTTCTAGGGTGTGCGGAACCTCGTTGATTCACACACGGTGTTGATGACTCGGTCGTCAGATCTCGGGTACTCGACGTTGATGACTTCGGGTGTACGGGAGTTTGGGTACGAGGTGTTGTCTTCTTGGTGGTGTCAGTCTTCGGGAGTGTGTCGTCGATCTCTGGTCGCGGGTGAGTGGCGTTGATCTCTTTTCGGGCTTGTCGCCACCTTTGCGTCACGTCGGTATTTATTGATTTATTTTTTTCGGGTATAGTCGAAGGAGGTAGTCGGGTCCGTCGAAGTGCTTTCTATAGTCGAGAGAAGAAAAGAGGCTATTAGAGGAGTCCACGAGAGGTTTAACAAAGATGGGACTGAGGTAGACAGGAAAGGGTTTTGTTCGTTGTCGGAACGCAAAGTCGTGTACCCCACCGTCACCCCGAAGGGACCACTGAGTCTGTCATTTCTTAGACGGACGTTACGTCCTCTGGGTCCGAGTTAGAGACCTAGTCCTTCTAGGGGACGTCTTCCCTTACCATTGGGTGAGGTTAACCTCTTAGGGTGCCTGTCTCTTCGGACCGTCCAATGTCTGGTACCCTAACCTTACTCAGTCTCTACTGATTGTGAAGGTGAAAAAGGAGTTCGGGTAATAGGTAGTCTTAGGGGAGTCCCTTTAACTTTTAGGTCTGTGAAGTCGGTGTGGAGTCCCGTTAATTTGGTCTTGGGGTTCTCACACTGGGTCGGGCCGTTCGAGAACTCTTCGTGACCGAAATGACCTTTGTTGAACTTCCCCAAAAAAAAAAAAAAAAACCAAATTTGGACCCAAATTCAAGTCAGAGAGACGAATAGCGGTGTGGTCGAATTGTTCACTGAAAGGAGAAAAGGTCGGACCAAGAAGTCGAAACTTTAGCGGTCAAGCCACAAAAGATCTACTTTACTGTGTACTCGACCTTTTGGGATATTTACAAGATGACAACTAGGGTCTTACTCTCTCGACCCCGTGTCGATAAAAGAAGGTACGACTTTTCGATAGGTCGATACGTCCTGTTTCTTAAGAGTCACTTCGGGTTCTTCTGCACTCCAATTCTGTTCCGAGACTTTCACTTTCACTTCCACTTCAGTGAGTCAGCACAGACTGAGAAACACTGGGGCACTTGACATCGGGTGGTCCGAGGAGACAGGAACCCTAAGAGGTCCGTTCTTATGACCTCACCCCACGGTAAAGGAAGAGGTCCCCTTGAAGGGTTGGGTCCCTAGCTTGGGTCCAGAGGGCGTAACGTCCGTCTGCGAAATTGGAGATTCGGTGGTCCCTTCGGGTCTACCCCGAGATGACGAAGGATTAACGGGTTTCTTCATATGGGAGGTATCCGGAGTTAAAGGAGTAGACCTTTACCCCTCTTATTACAACATGAGAGGAACGTTCAAAAACACTCATAGTCAACTATTTCACGGGGGTTCTCGTTGACTATTTGAGAATGATGAAATCGGTTCAAAGAATAATTAAAACGGGTCGAATGTAGGAGGACGGGAGTCTGAAACACCAAGTGAACCTGGTTGGTGTAGGGGGACCTGTACGAGAGACCGACTCCCTACCTGTATACTGGGTTAGACCGGTCACTCGGAAAACGACCAAGATAACTCTTTTTCTTCAAGAGAAAGAAAACCCTAGGTAGACCGGGGGTGTCCCTTCTTCGTAAAGTTTCTTACTCTCGTTGTGTTTCTCTTCGTCTTGTTCGCTACAAATTTTTGTTTAAAGGTCACTGTCGTACACTCATAGACGTACTTAAGTAAGAAATTAAGTTGGACAATAGTGTAAGGAGGATATTATCTGGTACAGTAAAGACCTATGAGTCGTAAACCCTACTTGTCTTGTTTCTGGGATGCAAAGACCTCGTGTGTAAGGTCACCCCTGAGGTTCGTTATTTATGGTTCATCTATGTCTTAACGTGACTTCTTAACTACGAACACTTTACATCACAACCTCTTCTGAGAACTCTCAGGGAACCTGACGTTCCTCTAGTTTGGTCAGTTAGGATTTCCTTTAGTCAGGACTTATAAGTAACTTACCTGACTACGACTTCGAGGTTATGAAACCAGTGGACTACGCTTCTTGACTAAGTAACCTTTTCTGGGAGTACGACCCTTTCTAACTTCCGTTCTCTTCCCCTGTTGTCTCCTATTCTACCAACCTACCGTAGTGTTGAGTTGCCTGTACTCAAACTCGTTCGAGGTCCTAAATCACTACCTGTCCCTTCGGACCGTACAATGTCAGGTGCCCCAGAGGTTCTTAGTCTGTGTTGACTCGCTGACTTGACTCTGTATCTTACCCGAAGTCTACCATTTCTAAGGTGGACGTTACGTCCTCTGGACCCAAATTAGGGACCCTTATATGAGGCCTCTTCCTTTATCGATGGGTAAGGTCATAAGAACGGACCTCTTAATTAAGGTACCCGACTCCTCGGATCTCCCGATGTCAGGTACCCCAAGGAGTCAGGTACCCTAGAGTTTCTCAGTCTGTCCTGACTCGTTGATCGTGACAGTGAAAAGTGTCTGAGTCTTGTGGTACAGTCCATTATTGTTCGCGATACCTCTTTTTAATTTCGTCACATTCTCTACTTCTGACTTCCTATCCACAATACGTTCATCTTACTGACTTAGGTGGAGATGAAGACCTGAAGGTTCGAAGTACTCGGTTATTTCCGACTAAAACGATTCGGTCGAACTTACCCAAACGATAGTCAACAGTGGTTCTAAGAGGTACTCATACCAAAATGTTACATCCCCAACCATTACTGTGACTACTTCTATTAATATTATCGTCGTGTTTGTGGAGAACGTTTCTTTGCTAGTGTAGGGACCCTTAGGTACAGATTCTATAAATACGGTTACCCTGTCGAGTGTCTGGTCTTCAATAGTCACCTAAATGTTTTCATAAGAGACACCCTAATTTACGTACGTTCGCAGTAAGGAGACCTGAGTAGACACCGTAGTCAAGTAAACGTTTAGTCTTTAAATTGAAATTTGTTTCACAAATTTATAGTATAATGTAGGGAATATACTTCTTAGATTTTTCTTCACTATGTTTATTGAAGTCACACACGTACGAGTCAATACAGAATGAGAAACGTTGGGGTACCTGACCTCGGGTGGTCCGAGGAGAAGGTACCCTAAGAGGTCCGTTCTTATGACCTCATCCAACGGTAAAAGGAGAGGTTCCCTAGAAGGGTTGGATCCCTAACTTGCGAATAGAGGACACAGAGGACGTAACCGTCCACCTCAGAAATAGTGACACTGTGGACCGTCTTTGTCTGAAGGTCTTGGTTGAGTACTAACAGTCACCCCTCCCTACCCCCTTTCCCTATCAATCCCTCAAACCCTACCTGTACATGTTTGACGATATAAATTTTACCTATTGGTTGTTCCTGGATGACAGATCGTGTCCCTTGAGACGAGTTACAACACACCGTCGGACCTACCCTCTCCTCAAGTCTCCTCTTAGTCAAGTTAAGTCAACGAGTCAGTACAGGCTGAGAAACGCTGGGGTACCTGACGTTTTGTGGTCCGAAGGGACAGGTAGTAGTTGAGGGTCTCAAACAAGTTTGAGTCCAGGTAACTCAGTCACTACGGTAGGTTGGTAGCGTAGGAGACAGTAGGGGAAGAGGAGGACGGAAGTCAGAAAGGGTGGTAGTCCCAGAAAAGGTTACTCAGTCAACAAGCGTAGTCCACCGGTTTCATAACCTCAAAGTCGAAGTCATAGTCAGGAAGGTTACTTATAAGTCCTGGTCAAAGGAAATCCTAACTGATGGAACTAACCTTCTCTTACCTATGTACATATACATACTGACTCAGGGAAACGAAGGTGGACTTTGATAGTGTTGTAACAATTAGTCGATATGAGGTTTCACTTTATTTTTCAAAAAAAGTTTACACAAATCTTTCAACTTCTGTACCTAGTAGTTCAGTTTGTTGAGTAGTCCAATCAGTAGACACTGGTGAACCACTGTCATCGTAACGGTCTGTTTACGGATAGTGAATATACCTAAATTCCCTCTGAGATTTTCACAGTCCTTATTGCTTTATATTAATTCACCGGTCATGGGTGTCAACCAACTAAGGAATGATAGGAGTGCTTCATCAATTTTCGACTATCAGTGTGTGAGACTTAAACGGGTTCGAGTAACTGTTGGTCTGTAGTTCTCACTTTCACGTTTACATGTTATTATAGTAGTGAGGGTGTCAAAAGACTCAAACCCGGGAAGTTAAAATTTAAGGATTGTGGTTCTTTTAATACTTTACAAAGTATTGAGTGGGTGTGTGTGTGGTGTGTGTATATCTTTCTGTGTGTGTGGCTCTCTTTGTGTGTCTCTTTGGTGTGTATATATTTAAGACCACACTCCTGATAATAAATTTGCTACGGAGTTGGCACCTCAGAAGGGTGGAGCTAGAGGATCTCCCTGTCACCCTGTAAGAAATAGTAAAACTACATATCCTACATACTGGTTTATCTCCTTTTACACTTTAACCTTGAAGATAGTAACAGGAGGACCCGACGGTGTGGGTGTGACACTTATTATAAGCGGAATGAGTATGATTCTGCACACGTTCGGTTCTACTCGGATGAGTTTTTTTTTTCGTACACGAAATTCGGAAGGACCTCGACGACCTTAACAGAACACAAAGAGAAGTTGTTTTACGTTGCTAACGACTCTGTGACGTAATGGACGACCCGTCATGACTTGATCTGTCACACTCTTAGAAAGGTCTTACGGTTTGTCCATAACAGAAGACACCGACCCAACAAAATTTGTCTACGTGGGGTCCAGACTTTATTTGAAACGTTTCCGTCAAAGACAGTTCTCACGACACTAATACCAAAACCGGGGAGAAACGTGGTCTTAGAACTGAGGTTCTTTGTAAATACTAGATGATCTATATCTTCCTATCTATGTATGTATGTATGTACGTATGTATGTATCCAGTTAGAGACGTACAGGAATCATTACAACCTTGTACCCTACAATGTATTCCTTTCGTAAGATATTATTTGGTTCAAACTTTTTGTGATAAAAAAAAAAGATTTCTTTTTTTCTGAAGATCCACTATTGTGTGTGACCAATTCTTCTCAGAAAATTTACTCTTACGTGTGACACCCCTGAAGAGACAACTAGGGGGTCACCGATTCTGAGACGCGAGGGTTAAGTCCCTCGGACTCAAGTTAGGGACCAGTCCCTTGATCTAGGGTGTATGGTGTTCATTCTGGGTAACGTCGGTTTACTTATTTATTTTTCTTTATAGTTTTTTGTTATCATTATTATTTTATTTATTTAATATTACGTGTAACACTTACTCCGTACGATTTACTCAGGGTTTAAATAAAATAATTTTAAAATACACCCTTATGGGTAATTGTGGGGTGTCTTGTGTTAAACCCTGTTTGACTTGACATTGTTAAGTCATCTTAAGAAATAGGGGTCTGAAGCCCTAAGCTGTGTTTATTTCCTCTTACAAACTTGAGTGTGTGATAGATTCCTCTAATGTGAGACCCAAATTGAATTCATATTAATTTAGATTGTTGGATGTCTAAAATAAAATTTTTTTGAGGGATGAATACTTAAAGGTTCAATATTTGAAAGGGCTTTCACTTTCACTTTCAGTGAGTCAGTACAGGCCGAGAAACACTGGGGTACCTGATATGTCAGGTACCTCAAGAGGTCCGGTCTTGTGACTTCACCCATCGGAAAGGGAAGAGGTCCCCTAGAAGGGTTGGGTTCCTAGCTTGGGTTCAGAGATCGTAACCCCCTCTAAGAAATGGTCAAATCGGTGTTCCCTTCGGGTGTTCGAAAGGATTTATGTTTGTTTTCGATGTTTTGGTCTAACGTACTTGAACCGGAGGGCGGTTGTCCACCACCATCTTACATCACGTCGAAGGAAAGTCAAACCTGGTATCTCAGGAAACGACTATTCATCGTTAGAATGGAGAATCAAGACGTCGGAAACGATCGTGTCAATTAGGGTGACACGGGTCGCAGATTTTCTCGTCGGTTTCAAAATGTCACAGACTTTATTTTCCACACACTAACACTACCTTGACTTTCTTCTTTAGTATTCTGACTTTCACGACTCTTTATATTACTAACGACAAAAGTACACGACACTAAGTAAGGTTTTCCTAAGTGTCCCTAAAGGGACCACCAGGTCACCAACTCTGAGAGACGTCCCCCGTGTCCAAGTTGGGGACCAGTCCCTTGATTCTAGGGTGTGCGGTGCACCCTACCGGTTTTTTATTATTTATTTATTTATTTGGTCTCGGAAATAAAGATCTCGTAAGTTAATTTACTACGTGTCAGGTCTTTCTCTTTCACGAATCGTACGTTCGACGGTACGATACAGTAGGGACTATTAGTCGTTCTCCCCTCCCTTTTCTTGTTCCGTTCTTGAACTCTCGTTCTACTCGTGGAACACCCGACGGGTACTCGGTCCATAATTACGTCCTGTTTCGACTCTGAAACGAATTCCTGGATTACCGTCTCACCAGTCTCACGACGATAACTCTACACACAAGTAAGTAAGTAGTGGATAAAATGACTTACAGATTGTACTCGGTTTGTATGAACGACTGATGACCCTTGTACTACCACTGATTTTTGTCACGTCAGGAATGGGAACTTTTGGATGTCAGTCACCCTCTATCCCTATCTATATCCACTGTTTTTTGTACCTTCACATTTACGTTAGTCACGATACTTTCTTTGTTTCGTTCTCCGACACTACCTTTCGGTCCCGTCTCCTTCCCCCTTCCACTACTCCCCTCGACTATTAGTCCCCTCCTAGTCTCCAAGGTCCGGGAAGTTCAGACGTGTCGGCACAATCTCACTCACCCCTCTACCTCTCGCGTTACAGTACCGTCGACTCCCTGAGTCCTCTACGTCGACCTCCGACACCCCTCAATGGGCGGGGTGTGTGAAGGAATCACGTGACTCGACGAACCTTTTTTCTAACGGGTACTTTATGAATAGTCACACTTCTTCGTCGTAGACGACCAAAATTACAAAGGTTCCTGTGTATGAGACTAATTCCATACGAGGGTCCCGGAACCAGGGAGACCTAAGTTTGTTTATCTGAATACTTCTTACATTGGGCGAGAATTTATCTCCTTCACGACACACGATAGATCGTTCCGACACCACAATTAAAAATTAAAGAATAGTGATTTCTTGGTTCCTTCACAAATTGACCTAACTCGACTCTCTTGACAATTGGGCCAGACCCAGAAAAGATGAAACACGTCTCTCCTCAGACGACTTGGAGACGACAAGGAGGATGTGACTGGAGTGGGGTCTGACCACGCGTAAAGGACCCCAGTACCCGAAGACAGACGCCTGTTGGGGATCAAAAATACATTGTCCAGTTTTAAATCAAGTCGTAAATAGGTAATACGACGACACGAAAGATTCTAATCCAAACCGATACTCTTCATCGTTTAACTTTTATTTTTACCGAAATTTTCTACCTTCAAATAAAGAGGGAGTTTATTTTTAACTCTTGGCTTATCAGATCCCTCTTACCGTCGAGACGAGGTGATCTGGAAGTCCTTCAGTTCGAGGAAGAGACATTGTCGAGATGGTCGGTGTCGGAGACAAATGGAGTACTCGGTTGTACCAACGAGGTCGAGGTCGGTAGTTAAGAGTCTGTCGTCATTTTTCTTTTCCTTCTTTTCAGGAGAATTCCTTCGAAGGATCATGGACGTAAGTAGAGAAGATGAATATAGGGCAACCGATCCTGATCGGTAGGGCGAGGTCATGAGAACGGACCTTTTAGGGTACCTACCTCCTCGGACCATCCGACGTCAGGTACCTCAGCGATTCTCAGCCTGTGTTGACTCGCTGAAGTGAAAGTGAAAAGTGAAAGTACGTAACCTCTTCCTTTACCGTTGGGTGAAGTCACAAGAACGGATCTCTTAGGGTCCCTGTCCCCTCGGACCACCCGACGGCAGATATCCCAACGTGTCTTAGCCTGTGCTGACTTCACTGAATCGTCGTCGTCGTCGTCCTGATTAGTATCTTATATGGATCGACGTTCCCTCAGACATTTAAATAAGAGATGTTTTTATTTTCTTCTTTCCCGACGGAATAGGTTGTTCGGGACTTTCAGTAGACAATGGTCAAAACAGGGGGTCAAAGGTAACGAGACGACACGAAGAAAAGTAGACATCGGGATGGAGTCGAGGGAGACCCAAGACGACAAATCTTCAGTATAGAGGAAGAAGAAACCCTTCTTTTCTGTGTAACGTTAAAACAGTCCTGACTTTTACCGAGAAACTCTTTTCGAGTCTGTGATTCTATATATAGTACTCAATAATCTTTTAGTACACAGATCTAACGTCATCGACTATAATTACAGGTGACAGGACCCCTGTGATTCACCATTACGACTATAATCGTTCCCTCGTTTCATCCTTTAATTAAAAATACCTTTTTAGTACAATACGAAGTGTACTTAAGAAATGGGTGAATCTTAAGGGTCCTTTATTAATGACTGAGTCTCTTTAAGTAACTAATATTATGAAGTGAGTTATAGACAAAGAACTCGTAGATGATACACAGACTATGATGAATCCATGAACCTTAGGTCGTCACTTGTTCTTGAAACAGGAGTACCAGGAACATAAGATCACTATCTCTCTCTTCGTTATTTGTTCTTTTGTTGAGTTATTATATGAGACTCTATCATCCATTCTCCTCTCTTACCCGTATCATCTCCTGTTAAGATTATTTTCCACTATATTAATACTTGGTTATTAGTATCGATTAAGAATGTGTTTAAATGGTACCACCACCGCCACCAAATCAATGCTTCAGTACAAGTTGAAAACACCGAGGTACCTGACATCGGGTGGTCTGAGGAGACAGGTACCCCAAAGGGTCCGTTCTTGTGACCTCGTCCGGAGGTGAAGGAAGAGGTCCTTACATAGTACGGTATCTGTAATAGAATTCTGAAAGATAGATGTGGTTGAGTAAATTAGGGGTGTTAAGTAGGTGAGTCCGTGTATCTCAGGAATGGAACAAGTTCCACCGTCTTGACCTTAACCTTGGGTCAGTCCGATCGAGGTCTCATGAACGAGAAATCCGATGTACTCTTCAACGAGGGCTCTCTTACTCATCCTCGATCTACACACTTCTGGGTCCCTTTCTTGTAAGGTCTTTCACCCTAATCGTTCCTATTTCTAAGACTCCGACCTGGTTCGGTCCTATGAACCTCTTGGGGTCCTTCCAGTCGTACTGACTTCTGACCTCCACCGGTCAATCCTCCTCTTATGTTCTCTTTCTCCGACTCCAGACGACTGAGTCCCGACCCATTCGGTCGGGTCTATTCTTCGAAGATCAGTGTCTTCACCTAGATACACGGTGGAAGAAGGGGTTACGAGGCGGGAGAGTCACACTGTGACGATTCGGTGTGAGTCGGTGTCTCGTGGGTCCTGGTAGACGGTTGTAACTATATTCTCGGGAGTGCCCTGAAGGGATCTCTAGGCCACCAATCCTTATACGGACGGTTACGTTCCCTGTACCCCAGTTAGGGACCAGACCCTTCTAAGGTGTACGTCGTCCCATTGATTCGGACGCTCGGTGTTGATCCCTTCGGGTGTACGGATCTTGGACACTAGACGTTGTTCTTTGTGGTGACGTCACTCTTCGGACGTATGGTATTGATTTCTCATCGGGGACGAGTGACGTTGATCTTTTTCGGACACGAGTCGTATCAGTTTTCAATTGATGAATTTTTCTTTTTCTTTTTTTTTTCGGGAACTAGGATCTCAGTCCTCCGTGGTGAAAAAGAAAATATTAGAGAGAAGAAATATGACACTGACTAGTGTCCACGAAAGGCCCCGAGAAACCTCCTTCTTAGGTGTAGAAGGTAGGGATAGAGCCGGCGTCATAGAGCCGCCTCGTAAAGACGTGGGAAGACTGGTGCTCGTCCACCTCGACGTCTTCCGTACTCAAGACTCACCAGTTCACCAGACGACGTGTGTGGACACGGACCTTCCCGGAGAAAGGAACCTCCACAGGCGTCACCCGTACCCTGAGTGGAGGAGTCCGTCCACTAATTATCGTGGATTATTAAGTCGGGGACCTAGTTACCGAATGACTCCAGACCCCACCGACAGTTCTTCATAGTCAACTCTAGGACGGGTTTCTTAAGATCGGTCATAGTGTCCGAGACACAGGTGTCGTTGTAGAACATAACTCTTCAGTGGGTGTGTGAATAAGGTACTTGTGTGTAGTGGAATAAGACGATGAACTTTTGGAAGTTTCTGAACACATGTACCGAAAAATTACTAGGTTAAAGACAGAGTGACAGACCAAAGTAGAGGGTAGTGAAAGGTAGTACGGGTGAAAAGAGGAAGTTCAGTTCGTGAAATGATAAGGGGTTTGTGTGTCCTTCGACCAATTCCGAGAGGATAGATGGACCTTACAGACGGGTAGAAGAGACATGAAGTTTGAAAGTGAGTCTCAGGTGTAGTGAACATCTTGAAAGAGACTGAAGGGGTCCGTCTCAAGCTACTAAGAAGGACGGATTGGTTCATCGGGGAACATGTAGCATGGTATTATTACAAGTGGACGGAAGTGTAGGTAGCGTACGTGACGAACTCCGTTCCAGGTCAAACATAAATGAAAGCTGGACGTCATTTTAAAGTCTCAAAAGAGGTCTTCCTAGGTCGTGTACAGGACAAGCCTTAATAAGAACCCGTGGTAATATATCCGAAATGACGGGAACACTTACCTTAAAAAGAGATAACCTGAAAGATCAACTATTGACGATTATATCTTTCTCTTTTTGTTCATAGTGTATAATTACATATATGTATACCTTAGACCTTTTTACCATGACTACTTGGATAAACGTCCCGTCCTCTGTATCCCTTGTCTGAACACCTGTGGTACCTCCTTCCTCTCCCACCTTGTTTAACTCTCCGATCGTGACTGTATATAGACGATGGTACATGTTTTGTTTGTCGATCACCCTTCGACGACATATTGTGTCCCTCGAATCGAGGTACGAGACACTACTGGATGTCGTAGTGGACCACGTTTCTATTTGCAGTTCAAGGTCGGGAGAAGGAGGGATGAATGAATTCGGTAGGGGTTGCGTTATTTAAAATTGAGAAACCCCACTAATAAAACTTAACAAAGAACGATAGAGATTTATAGTGCGAATTTGACGATAAAGAACTAAGTAAAAAACATCCTTGCTAGACAATTGAAGGGTGATTTCTACTTCACGTTCCAGAAAGGAGAGGGAAGGGGAAGGTGAGGGGGTGGTAGTTATGGGTGTATGAAAGGTATGTATAATGGAATGATCTCGACAACATTGTTTCATGGTGTTTGACCTATAAAAAAATTTTCTAAATAAATAAACAACTAAAACAAAACTGGTGTGGTGTACCGCACCGTACACCCCAGAATCAAGGGTCTGGTCTTTAGTTTGAGTACGGGGGTCGTCACTTTCGTGTCTCGGAATTGGTGGGGTCCCGGTGATCTCTTCAGGGGACCTGTAGAATTTGTTGTTCTTACGTAGCAGAGTGTCATGACCTCCGATCTTCAGGTTTTAGACTCACAAACGTCCCAATAAAGGAAGACTCTCAACACACCTTCTTAGACGAGGTTCGGAGAGAGGAACAAAGGTCACCCAAAAGTCGTTGGAAGCCGGACGGAACCGAACACCGTCGAATCGGCGTCAGAAGTGTACCACAAGAACGACACAGAGACAGAGATACAGGTTTAAAGGAGGAAACTATTCCTGTGGTCAGTATGACCTCATCTCGGTTGGGATTTCTGGAGTGGAATTGAACTAGTAGATGTTTCTGGAATAAAGGTTTATTCCAGTGTCAGTGTTCATGACCCCCGATCCTGAGTTTAGGTATTCTGGTGGGAAGGTCTTGATACATGCCTCTTCTGTTACCGCAGGGTGAGGTCATGAGAACGGACCTTTTAGGGTACCTACCTCCTCGGACCACCCGACGTCAGGTATCCCAGCGATTCTAAGTCTATGCTGACTCGCTGAAGTGAAAGTGAAAAGTGAAAGTACGTAACCTCTTCCTTTACCGTTGGGTGAGGTCACAAGAACGGACCTCTTAGGGTCCCTACCACCCGACGGTAGACACCCCAGCGTGTCTCAGTCTGTGCTGACTTCGCTGAATCGTCGTCGGTCTTGATACATTAATGTGGTAGTGAGACCAATCTAATTACACGTCATAAATATAACATTACTTGAATTAAGAGTCAATAAGTCTCGATTCTTTACATCAGGTAAAGGAAAGGACCTATTAAAAGTATAGGGACTTCAATTATTAACAATACGACAAACTAATTCAAAAATACAATAGTGATTAAGTTGAGTTTTGAGGGACGGCCAGTAGATTTATAAAAAGGTAATGTAAGTGAGTAGAGTTGACGGGATAGTTAAAGTAGAACTACTTAAGGGGGAGGAGTTCGAAAGACTGGAAGAGATTAGACCAGTCTAAGGAGAGACCTTTTACAAGTGATAATACGACCTCAAAAAGGAATAAAGAACAGAAAACCTAGTCAACAGAATAAATAATCAATGAGGAATCTAAATATTTCGTATCAAAGGACTTTCTCTCACACACCCTCTATTTATAAACTCTGTAATCAGGGTTATTACACACATAAGATGTAAGTACGAGTTACCTATCGAACCGACCCATATCTTTCTATCCATACTTTAGGAAAGGGAAATCTTAGAACTATCGTGATGAGGTATCGAAGGTTGTGACGACAACTCTTTCCACTTAATAAGATGAAGGACTAATAAGTTTACTTGGATAAATACAGAGAGACCTTCGAAGAATCTCGAAGAAAACCAGAAGTCAATTCCATCTGTCTTAAGATTCTACTAGGAGTTACTTAATGTGGGAACATAAAAGACTCACACTTGTCTTCGACATTAGACGAAGATCGGTTGTCTTATACCGTTTCCACTACGCTATCAGTGAGTCCACTAATATAACATATTCTAAGACAGAAGGTACCTTCGTTGGATTTGTAGGTACCTGTCTACTTACCTATTTCTTCTACACCCCACACACACACACACACACACACACACACACACACACATACATACGTACATACATATATATATATATATATATATATATATATATGTGTGTGTGTGTGTTTGTCTTATAGTAAATCGGCATTTTTGTTACTTTATTATGGTAAACGTCTTACCCATTATATAACTAACTGGATCTCTAATGGTAGATTCATTTCATTCAGTCTGTTTCTGTTTATGGTATATTATAACGAATATACACCTTAGATTTATTTTTTACTCTACTTATTTGAACGTTTTGTCTTTATCTCAGTGTCTACATTTTTTGTTTGTACCAATGGCACCCCTTTCCCTTCCTCTCCCTATATGACCCTCTAACCCTGACTGTATATGTGTTATGATAAGTGTTTTAGCTATTGTTCCTGGATGACATACCGTGTCCTTTGATATGAGTTATGAGGCACTACTGGATATACCCTTTTCTCGGATTTCTTCTCACCCATATACATATACATGTTGACTGA
This sequence comes from Capra ibex, assembly GCA_006410555.1. Taxonomy (NCBI): domain Eukaryota; kingdom Metazoa; phylum Chordata; class Mammalia; order Artiodactyla; family Bovidae; genus Capra; species Capra ibex. Next base: position 18,635,978 of record SJYO01014747.1, read on the forward strand.
GTGAAAGGACATCTCATCTTTATGTTGTGACATTTAGTTGGTAGGAGGTTAAATTTTTTTTAAAAATTCTGACACAGAATGTGTACATGGGGTTATAAGTAATGTCGTTGTAAATGTTATCGGTCCTGTGTCTTCGTTGGATCTACAGGTAACTGTCTAATTACCTACTTCTTCAACACCGTGTAAATATATTAGCTTATAATGAGTCGGTATTTTTCCTCGTTTAGACTCAGTCAACACCACTCCACCCACTTGGATCTCGGAGAATATCTCTCATTTCAGTCAGTCTCTCTCTTTTCGTTAATAGTATTCAATTGTGTATATATACCTTAGATCCTTTTACCACGACTACTCGGGTCGTCTCTTGCCCGAACACCGGCGTCGTTCCCTTCCACTCCCACCCTGCGTGGCTCTCTCGTCGACTGTCTATGCGAGACGGTGCACATCTCTCCTATCGAGCGCTCTTCAGCGATTTATTGTGCCCCTGGGTCGGGCACGAGATACTGCTGGATCTCCCGACCCGGCCCTCTTCCCTCCCTCCCTCCCTCCGCTATATGAACTAAGTAAGTACAACAACATACCTTCCTTGGTTGTATTTTAACATTTCGTCAAAAGGTGGTTAATTTTTTATTTATTAAAATTTTTTTTGTCATTTTCTTTTTTTCTGAGACAGAATCTGACCTCACTCTCTCAGAGGACGCCCGAAACTCCTTCAAGTACCGGTACAATACTCTCCCGTAATTCATGTAAAAGGTTCAACAATAACGTTGATAGTGGTGATTATGAAGATTTTCAAAAGTAGTGGGGTTTGTCTTCGAGACATGGGTAATTCATTTTTGAGGGTAAGGATTGACGAAAAATATGTCGAAAGGTGGTTAGAAAAAGGGGCGGAGGTGGAGGTCGAAGTTTTCAAAGATTACATTCGTCAGAGACTCGGAAGTGTGAGACGACACATGTAGACCAACTAAGACTCCTAAGAGGACCAAGTCCTAAGACGATCGAATCCTCAGAAGAAAGAATATAGTCGATGTATTCAATGGTAAGTGGGTAGACGAAAGGTCGAGGGGTTTACTACAACAGAGGTAAAAGTAGGAGGGGTAGCAACACCTAAATACCCCTTTTTTTTTTGAAATGGCTCTTAAAATCACCGTAAAGTCTTGTTTCTCTTAAATTTACTGACACGAATTAGATGGTAAAAGTGGTTTTTCAGTCAACCTATACATCTAGAATATAGATCGGTGGAACGGTTTACACGATTGAAGATTGTTGAAAAGTCGAGTAAAGAATTCATCTACTAGTGTAACACATGTCTATTATTCTCAAAAGTCCGAAGAACGTTATACCAGACAATTAAACTACCTCAAGAGGGGAAACCGATGTCTGTTTATCTTTGTTAACTATAATAAAAATTTTATACCGACGTGTCTTTCTTTCTCCCTTCCTCCCTCCCTCCCTCTCTACATTATCACGGTCATTGATTCTGTCGTCAGTCTAGATTTTTCCATGTCCTTTCCAGTACTGGTGGGTGTCTCCCAGACGCCAGTACCTAGTCCCAAGGTTGTGGATGCATCCATATCCTTTAGAGTGGAACCGGGAAATTCACCCTTGGACTCTGGCTCGACGTTCTCCACGAAAGACACAGGGTACAGTTTATGGGAACCGGTCGGAGACTGAAGGTACACCTTCTACTATCATAGGGTGTGGATGTCGTTCGTGGATTCTTGTCCCCGGTCCAGTACACCCCGAATTGTCCGGTTCCATCCATCCTTCAAACCTTTCTCGCATATACGTGTCACCATAACAAAAGGAGTGAACGAAGGGTCCATCTCGATCACCATTTCTTCGACGGACGGTTGCGTCCTCTACATTCTCTAGATTCTCAAACTAGGGACCCAACCCTTCTAGAGGACCTCCTCCGGTATCGTCGGGTGAGGTCATAAGAAATATATATATAATTAACTTACTATTAACGAAATGTTACAACACAACCAAAGACGGTATGTAGTCACACTCAGTCGGTGTCCATATGTATACAGGGGAGGGAGAATAAGAACGGACCTCTTAGGGTGCCTGTCTCCTCGGACCGTCCGATGTCAGGTATGTCAGTGTTTCTCAGTCTGAAGTGACGTAACTAAATTGTGTGTGTGTAATAGAGTAAATATAAAGGTTTCCTAAAGCCACCAACGAGACACCTCTTTACCTACAATCATCTTCGTCCCCTTCTTCTATCCTCCCGTGACGTCGCCTGTTCCCATCACAAGACTGATGGCCAGTGACGCATTGTCTGGCGAATCATCGTGGTTTTGTTCTCGGTAAGATAATACGAGTGCCAAAGACACTCAGTTCTTAAGTCTTTCCCGTGTCCCTGGTACCGAAGGGGGGCGAGGTACCCCAGACTTAAGAGTCGACCCTCCACAGTTTACCGTTTTACCGACCCTTTACGTTTTCGAACCAAATCGACCTTGACAGTTGACCTTGGGGGATGAACACGAGAGGACCTGAAGGAGTGTCGTCCTGTCGAGTAATGTTTTCCCTCATAAATTTCCCTCACAAAGTTCTCTTGGTTTTCTTCAGAAACTACTGGATAGAACTCTTCGGTATATCATAGTAAAGGTGGTATACAATACCCAGTTTCACCAGGGTTCTGGTACCTCCAAGTTCCCCTCCCTTGTAATTGGGGGTGGAGAACTACTCTCCTCACGTTTTCTCGAACTTCTGGTACTAAAATTTAGCGATTCCCTCTCTACTGACACCAATACTGATACGGTATCTTTGTCTATGACACCCTCTTCTGTCTAAGTTCTATGTAAGTCTTCAGTTCGGTTTTTGGAACGATGACTTAACGTACGAGTCCTTTCCCCTCGCCCTCCTCACTACATTTTCTTTACTTAGGCTCTACCGGAGATCCAAAAACCGGACTCGTACACCTATTTACCATCACGGTCAATATTCTGCTCCTACTTCAGTAGGGGTTTTCCAAAATAAAGTATATTTTCCTTTCCAATTTTCTTTTAATGTATAAATGGTTGATTATATATATATGTCTGAAACGCGAACTTTACACAAAAAAAAGAGATTCGAAATTTTGTAGGGACACTTCATCCGTAATAATAAAGGTAAAAAGTCTACATCTTTGGTTCGAGGGTGTCCATTCAATGAACGTATTCCAATGTGCCGTTCATTCTCTGTCTCGGTCCTAAGTTTGGACTTTCCGAGACGAGAAAGGTAAGTTGATGTGAGAAAGGGTTGCCCAGTGACTTCGAGTCTTTCTACTTCATTGAACGGGTTCTAGTGTGCCGATCCTTTACTGTCTCGGTCTCAAACTTCGTTCAAGACCGGGAGTAGAGGAGAATTGGTATGTCCGCCACTAACTTCCATTGTCTGGTCCGTATAGTTCTTCTTATGTTTAAGAGAACTCATTCTCTCCGTTCCAAGGAGTACCGGGAGTCACTACCGGACCTACCAGAGTGTGTGTAGTGTCACGAGATACTTGACTTCCACTAGTAGTTAATTTTATCTTTCTTGATGCTTTTCCATTTTTCCGGACGGTAATTTACGGAACTGGATTTTCAATGAGGAATTTTTGACAGGTGTCTAGTGAGATAGGTGAGTCCCGTACCACAATATCTACAAGGAACTTCTGTGTCTCGACGTACTCACAAACGGGTTTCACTTCTCACCATAGCAGCTGAACACTCCATGTCCTCTCTTCGACAGACACGACGAATTTAGTACTTAGAAACTAGTAGATATAGGCCGCAGAAACTACGACCGTCGTTAGACGTCAACCGCTTTTAATTGTGAGTCCATCCTTTGTCCAATTTCTCCGTCACTCTTCTCTTTAACTCCAGAATCTAGAATTGTCAGTATGGGAAAAGGAGGCAGACAAGGTGTGAGTCTTCTCCCCGAACAAATCGTAAAGAGAGAAGGTGACCTTCACTTTAAAGAACTCTAGGACCTGAATAGACAGTACAAGTAAGTCAGAGATCATAGATTATTTCCTAGACGATACCTGGTCCAGGAGTCATTAATGAACAACTCATCTACTTAGCTATTGGATCAATTATAAGAAATGTGATGTCTCACTGTAGAGAGAAAGTGACCACTTTAAAGTCCCTCGGTTTAGTCAACGTCAGAAGGGTAGGGTGGACGGGTGGTGGACCTGGTGCATTGAAGTAGGGTTCTTGTCGTGTCCTACAGGACTACAGACCGTGAGACGGACCGTCCGTCGGGAGGTAGGTACTCGGATAACCATGGAGAATCCCGTTCTCTCACAGTCTCCGTGGTCCGGTGGTGACACTACGGGTGAACATAAAGAGGTCCTACGGTCAGGGCGTCGGTCTTCGTCGATCCTGTGTCGGAGTCGATACTGAGGTCGGACAGGGGTCGGACTGATGTGGTTGGGTGGTCGGAGTCAGGGAACGAGTGTCAGTGGTCGGAAGATGGGTCTCGGTGACCTAAGTCACACCCCGAGTCGAGTCCTATAGACTACTGGAATCTGTGGGTATTCTCACTTTCTCTTCTGTTCCCCTCGTTCCCTTTCTTCCTCTTTCTCCTTTACCGTTTACCTATGAGCAAAGTTTTACTTACCCAAACCCATCCTCCTGTCTTTTCCTGTTGCACTCTTTGAGAGAAGA